>JAVKPL010008508.1:82500-329859 GCA_032173675.1 Gastrolobium villosum | reverse complement strand
AGGGAAAATAAAACTTATAAAAAGTGAAAGAAAAAATTTATGTTGTGAGAGAGCACCAAAAATTCAGTGGTCCCATGACCATATAAAATATTTCCAGAAAAAACCTAGTCATATTTTATGAACAAAATTTCATCTATGTAAAACTTCATATCTCATTGTCCACAAAAAACTACATTATCATTCACGGATGCTTTTGTATTCAAAAATAAAATAAATCACAAAGCCAATATATACAATATATTATTTGCACAATAATCATGAAACAACTTTTAGGATTTTTCAAAAAACCAAAAATCGATCCAATCCAAACCGAAAAAAATTAGATTGGATCGGATTTGAAAAAAAATCCAAACCGAACGGATGATTACATGACCAAACCGAAGGAATTAGATCGGGTGATTTTTGCTTCCAAAACCGATCCAATACAGACCGCGAACACCCATATTTTTAATGGTTTGTATTATTCTCTAATACATCCCTTCACGTAAGAGTCCTTTGGGCTCGAAACGTGAATATTGCATAAGCCCATTATTATTTTTTATTTTTTTTGGTATAAAGCCCATTGTTTTTTACCTTATACTTATTTAATTCCACAAGTGGGGACAATGATGATCGAACTCTGTAACCTTATGGTCAGTAAGATTCTGATTACATATAAAGAACATTTTAACCCAAAATCTTAATATTTTGGATTAAGGCATTTTTAATTGTTTATATTATTTTTACAATGAAAGAGAGTTAAATTTAGACCTTTTATGGATTGGTCCTTAGAGTGTTAGACCCATGATACTAATCAAGAACAATTATAATGTTAAGATTAAACATAAGGATCTAACTACATATTATAAAGTTTTGAAAAGACATGCAGTTTAAGAATTTGAATTTACTCTTGCCTTTCTTGTGTGGATTAAAATGGTAATCCCACGACATTGTCTAAAGAAAAATAGATCTCACATTTCATTAACCCCTGACTTTACGGGTTGTTAGGATACAACACAAATAACTATTAGTTTTTTACTTTTTTAAAAAAAATTACTTAAATAACCCCATGTCAATAAATAAAAATAAGACAAGCTAGGGTAAATATATAATTATATAATTACTTAATTTGAGCAGGTCAACACAAATACCAATACTCTTAATATGAATACGATATAATTTTTTTCAGGTTACTTTTTAATCGACACAAATAATACATGTTGGCACAAACATGAAAAATTCATATCATGTTCGGACATGTCTGCGAGACTGCGAGTAATGTTAAAATTTTATTTGAGAGATAACGGGAGGAAAAGAAATAAATGGTGCACTATCTTTTTTTTTTTTTGGTAAGCAATGGTGCACTATCTTTAAAATGATTTAAACAAGTGATAGAAACGTTATTTAATCACATATTTATAAAAAAGATGTTATGAAATTTAGTATATAAGATCAACATAATAATTTAGTTTTATTTAATAATCAAATTAATGTGTTTTTTTATCTAGTCATCCCATTATATAATTGAGCTAATATTATTCACTGTCTATGAATTAATATAGACTTAATTATATGGCATATTATCATCAGTTTTTCTTCTTCTTTTCAAATAGACACGTGGATGAAGTACGTCCGAACTGCGACTTAGGTTTACTCTCCAACAAAACAGTGAGAATTATTAATAGGCGAATTGATAATGTATATGTCCTTTTTTATATTTTCCTGAATTTTAAAACATCAAAGTCACGGATTTCTCAAATTAATGCACAGTCTGCAAAGTCGCGGTGTCCCTCCCTAACCGTCTCTCACCGACATGCACATTTCAAACGCAAGACCAAAGCTAGTGACACGTTGTTACTGTTAATTAAGAATATACTAATTTAATGTTACTAGATGATTATTTACGTTAATCATGCAATATCTTATTGTCACTTAAATAATGCATTGAAAATAAATGATTAAATTAATCTTATGATCCTATAATATGTCATGATTCATGTATTATCAGTATGATGAGAATGAGTTATGAAACGTTAATTGTCGTCATCACACCTCATACCAACGCCAGTTAAATTGTTTTTGTTTTTGATAATAAATGAATAGAGGTAGTAGGGTATTCCACTGGAATTATACTTGAAGAGCATGTGCATGAGTGATGCAAGTATATTGCTAAACTAATAATATAATTGGTATTAGCGGGCAGTGCGGGTTTTTGTTTCACGTGGGCCAGTGTGAGTGAGGGATGGTCAAGACACGAGGCTCCATCTCTCTCTCTCTCTCTTAAATTAGCTAGCCGTCAATTGACTCCTATGGTTTTTTATCTCTCAAGTCATACTCATACTCATACATGATATCCCAACACACACACAAGACAGACACACCTCTCTGCCAAAAAAACCGAACTCCGAGTTCCCTTTTCTTATTTTTTTGTCTCATAACACTAAAGAGCAATTTCCTTCTGCCTTAAACAAGTGAGTACTAAGCACCAAGAAAAAAAAGAAAAAGTTTGAGTGTTTGGGAGTTGGGTTCACGAAAGGTTCAAAATTTATGTGTTTTATTCTCTGGCCATGTTGTTTGCCAGCGGCAAGAGACTCCTCTATCTCTCTGCGGTGGTGCTTCTGGTGACCTCAGTGTTTCAGATGTGGGTCTGCTGCCACTCGTGCCAGGTTGGGGCGATTCGTATATTACCAGGAAATGCAGTGGCCAACGTTGAATTCAGCCATGGCATTATGGATCACAAGGGCAAGGAGGATCTCTTCAATAAGTACTTCAGTGGAAGGACTTTTGGTCCCAGCAACAAAACCCAAAAGGGGTTTGATGAAAGCAAAAGAAGAGTACCCAGTTGCCCAGATCCTCTCCACAATTAACAAGTAGAATTCCCATCCAATTTTCCATCTTTTAATTTATTTTTCTGCCTTTGACCTTTTTTAGTTCCTCTCAAGTACTTAACTTGTTTTGGTTCAAGTTCATCCAAAATACCCACGTTTTTCTCATCATTTTCTATCTGGTAATATGTCCGCTTATTGTAGAATATGAGGGAAAACCGGAGGTATTTTGGTATTATATTTAGAAGAAAAATGTTTATTCTTATTTTCTTATTCGTGGAGGATCCAGAAAATGAATTGTCATAATCATCATTATTATGCTTGTATATATAAGTTGCTGTTGGATGTTAATTTTAGAATCAGTTTTTTGTTGGATACTTTTTTGTAATGCTGCCAAGACTCTCTTCTCTCTGTAAGTGTGCTTCTTGAATCCTACTTTTTTTCTTTCTTTCTATTTAGCTTTTCCTCTGAGGACTTGAGAAGGGGAAGCAGAAAAAGCCTGGCAGATGTGTAATAAAAAAGGCAGAGACTCATGCCTTTAAGCTGTGCCTATAGCTATAACAAAATCAAAGCAATTATTTTCTCCCTTTTCCTCCCAATGCAGAAATAATAATACTGTTTTCCTCAATGTCAACGACAAAAGTGTTGTATGTTAAAATAAAAGAAGGAAAAGCTAATATACCTTTATTGAAGTTCAGTGTACAGTCTGCATATATTCTGGGTGATGATCCATTTAAGTTGCATTTGGTAAGTTTTTCATCTTTATTGATTGTTTCTCTCACAAGCTTTCTCACTTTCTTAGCAAATTGGGGATTATTCATTTCTATACTCTTCTCTGCTTTCAAAAAATATTTTGTCAAAAGATCTGATTTCGAATCTGATCGGGACTAACTTTCATCAGAAAATCTTAGCCGTTGGTTTTCACGGACTTAAGTTTGCATATTCATTTACCGTACCAATAGAATAATCCATTGATTTGTCTGCGAGTATTGACAGCATGGTCTTAATTTGGGTCATCTTTATTTCTTTTTTTATTTGACTGAAAAAGTAGGACTTAGCAAAAGATGAGCAAAAATCCGCTTCAGCATCCCTCTTGAAGTGAGACGAATTGCTTTTGTTTCATGAAAGAACCGTACGAGTGGTAACTTTTGTTAGTCAAATGGCATGTTTGGAAGATCCGTTTCAGTTTTGGATTCTGATAAGCTTTCTGTCAATTTGTTACATAGAAACAGTGGGTTTTAAAGCTTTCTTTTTGAATAATAGGTTTCAAATATTCGAATTCCTTGCATGTTCATGTCATGTATCATATATATATGCGTCAAGGCAAGAGAGTTTTAAAGTAATACTTTCAACCATTGCCTTTTTTTTAAATCCCATTTTATTTTGTGAAATGATATAGTATAATTCCCCCCCGTAAAATCTTGTATCCACATATAAAATTGTTATTTTCCTTTTAGTCTTAATTTATAAATATGATAGAGAACTACAACAAAGACACCTGAAAGCAAATGGAAAATAACTATAATATGGAATTATGGATTACATCTATGTAAAACAAATATATGAATATCGAGTTTTGAATAAAAGTATGAGAAATTCTCCAATAATATAAGTGACACGACCAAGTAAATTATTGTTAGCGAGCATCTTTTATCTTGAATTATTGGTGGTGGTTCTTGAACTTACATATGCTTGATGACAACATTATATTAATTGACTACTCATTAATCTGGTAACATGATTAAACAATTTAATCAACTCGACCAACTTGTCCAATGAGGTAAATGACTGTAAGAAATTTTTTTCCCCTTAAAATCATATTCCCTGTACATATGATTGGACAACTGAATTTCATTAGCGAAAGGAAAAGGAAAAGGTATAGATAATGAAGGTTAATATAGTAATCTTAAGCCGAGTGTGAGAGAATAATATAAATCATTAAAAAGGCTCTCACCCAACATCTTAAGTTTTGGGTTTAAGTGATTCTTTTTATGGTATCAGAGCATCGTGTACTAGGTGGCCCTGTGCATTGTCCACCCTTTAAGGTCAGTGGTTTCTCGTGTGTGAGGGGGTGTTGAGATGTATAAAACCATCAATGTAACCTCACCCATTAAATTAAACTTTTTGGTTGAATTGATTCTTTAAACTTAGCTTACTTTTCGTAGTAAAAAGGGATTTTTCAAACGTGTTGTTTTTTTTCGTAATAATATAATTATATTAAACGAAGATACTGCATAAAAGTTTAGTTTCAAATTGTTAATGCTATTTGGTGGACTTTAGTCATTGGAAAATACTGTATCTTTAGGAAGCTTGCTTCCCTTTTTATAATATTTTTCTGTCTCATTCTATCAAAAGTGCCTCAAGACATAAACGCATTATTGAAAAGGCCAACATAAGAAATAAAAGTGTGATTTGGTTGAATTCAAGGAATATGATTAATTTTTGTTCCATTTATAGTTTGAGCATTTGATCTATCTGTTGGTGGTATGTTGCAATAAGCAAGGAAGAAAACAAATGGTTCTCGTACTGTGGTAAATTTGGGTGCTAATGAGAGGAACTAGAGGAAGAAACTCAGGAATGGCAGAGAAATCGATGTAGGAAAGCGCCACGTAATATGCGGCGAAGAAGAGATTTTAATAAAGCTGCCAGTGATTCGTAGTCTGTTATTTTGTCTGTTTGCGTTTTGGATTTGGAATCAACTTGGACTCTCATTCACCATTCTGCATTTTGGATTAGCCCATCGATGCATTTTTTCACCAGTACCTTGCTTCTCTTTAATGACCAATTCTTGGTTTTCTACTTTCATTGAGGATTTTCCATCATGTTCTATTGGCGTTTTTCATTATTTGTTTCAGTCATTATTATAAGATCAATATTCCTTATCAAAGATGCGTACACATATGGACCTCTCCATTAATATGGTAACCAATTTGAAATATGCACATGGGTTGCTTGGGGGGGTGGGGGAGCTATATATGCCCCAGTTAATGCTGACCTATATTGCGATTAATTATATGAATTTCAAGCTACCAAAGAGATACTAAGCTGATTCTGAAATATCATATGCTAAAGCTCTATGCCATTCCTATATCTTGTTGTGACCACTTCACTAAAATCTGCCAGCAATATATGCAATTGTCAGCAAAAGAGGAGTACACACATTTATATACGAAAGCGAAGTCTGCTGCCATTTCTTTTTACCGGTGCGGCTTGTGTGGAGGAAAAAAAAATAAAATTAACAAAATTCTTATCGGTTTTTCACTTTTTTTATTTTGGTAAACGGTTTTTTACATAATTAATTTTAATATGTTCTTAATTCGCTTAAAATTTTCATATTATTTAATATATATATATATATATATATATATATTGTCACACTATACAAAAATTTAACTAAGATAATTGCTAGATGACATGCCAATCTTTCCATTGATGTGAGAAAATTACTTGGATGACAGTATAAATTTTATAATTGATATTTGAAAATATGTTTTGAGGAAATTAAGAGAATAGAAAGAAAATATAAAAAAGACAAAAAAATTAATTTAGTTTATTTTTAAAAAAATATTTAAACTAATGCGATTAATCTCACATATTGTTATTAAGGGACAAGCTATAACTGTACATGACTTTACCGGATTCTTTAATTCTCATAGTATAAATATAATGAAGTCTTTGCATGTTTGTCATGTAGAATTTTCATTATGGCATTAAGTCTCGTACAATTAACATATAAGATATATATATATATATATATATATATATATATATATATATATATATATATATATATATATATATATATATATAGGGAAGATATTGTGACAACCAAGTTATGTTACATTCATGTGACACCCAGTCAATCTCACCGTTAGATCGCTTATGTTGATCCAACGGTTACATTTATTTTCATCTTTGTATAGTCATGATTTTTCAAATTTAATATTTTATATTTATTTCTACCTTTGTATGGTTATGATTTCCCATATTTAATGCTTTCACTTTAAATATGAGAATTTAAATATGGGAAATCATGATCATACAAAGATGAAAATAAATATAACCGTTGGACCAACATAATCGATCTAACGGTGAGATTGACTGGGTGTCACGTAGGTGTAACATAACTTGGGTGTCACAATATCCTATCCATATATATATATATATATATATGTAAGATGTATATATAGTTATATATATATATATATATATATATATATATATATATATATATATATATATATATATATATATATATATATAACTATATATACATCTTACACATATATATATATATATATATATGGAAGCATTGAAGTTTGAATTTATAACCTCATACAAATTACTCCAATCCCTCATTATTATATCAATCCTAGTGACTTGTTAACGTGCAAAATAATCACATTAGTTTGGAGAAACTTTTGAAAAAAGCATTAATATAACATAATTTCGGATCAAGTTTTACAATGGTCAAGAAGCCCAAATAATTTTGATGATAGTTTACACTGTAAAAAATAAGTATAACTTTATTCTTTTATGATGGATATCTTTTAGGTATATGAACTAACGGAAAAATAGAATTAGAGAACATATCATCCTAAGCAAGCTATTGGAAGCACATGATTCAAACATACTTAAAGTAAGTTTACCGCGAATCCCTAAAACTTACTCCAATATATCATTCTAACAGCTTGTGCACAAGATTCATCACAAAAAAAAAATAACAAAGAGGCTGAAACTATAGAGTTACTACCACCTCTCCTATATGATTTATCATGTTTTTCTTTCAGGACCAAAATGTGCAACGATTGTAGGGGTGAGTCCAACCAGAAGTATTTGTACGCCTTTTTTATTACTACTAAATTGCAAAAATTAGAAATCCCTCCAAAATTTCCCACGACAAAAAACACTATATCAATTATCAAAGACCATTTCTCCACCAAATCAAGAGAGCCTAATCCGTAGGTGGCAATTGATATTTGACCATAAACAAATACTTTTTGATATCTGAATTTATTTAACTTTCGTAGCTTGAGTAATTTCAAACAGTGTATAATCCTTTCCTCAAATATAGATGGAACATATCATAAAGTTGATTTTTCCTAATTAACATTTGAAAAATTGCCTTAGAATTTAGCCGTATTCCTGCAAGACCAAATTATGCAAAAAATGACTGCAATTCGCTCTTGGAATTCCCCCTCTATGTCTTGAAACCTTCTTTAGGCACATTCAGGCTTGAGTCATGCCATGTTTGCTTCATTATGACAGAATAAACAAAACATAATTAGTTCTGAGGTGTGTGCTCTTGTAATATGTCAGTTGTAGGAATTGACTTATACCAATCTTCAATATAAAGATTATTAATCGAATGAGTTAATTTCAACTGCATTTGACCTCCTAATCAAAACATTAATTTCAATTAAACATGATTGGTTAGTGTAATGAGCTATTAAGCTTAGATCTTTATCGCTTGAAGAGTGAAGTATGTCGATAGAGAGGTGCTCTTAGAGGTAATGGTATGGACAAAAGCTCTTGAGGGAATCACTATGCGTGTATCTCAGAGATGGCTGAGAGACGAGGAATATGTAATGGAAACAATGACTTTATATTTTGGCAGAGTAATAGCTCATAAATGCAATGGATGAAAAAATGTTCTTCAATGGATGAAGGAGGTATATATAGATGGAGAAATATTCTCTTATAATGAGAGAGTCATAATCATTTTTACCCAAACCTTATTGGTATGCGTGAGGTAAGGCACCACCAATGTGTACCATGTTGAGCTATAGAGGAGGTGAGAGATATTTTGTTGGAAAATACTAGTCTTATTTCACATAAGACAGTTATCTCATGTTACATACCCATAGAATTTTGAGCTCATTCTTACTTTTTCTTTTTTATTTTATTTTTAAATTGTGGGCTCCACAACTTTGTTTCTCCTACATGAGGTACCTATCTTATGCAACATAAGATTAATAACTCCCTATTTTGTTATAAGGGTCTATGATTCTCATTTTAGGGAGACATAGGAGTGACATTTTAAATGGGCCTTTAAGGTTCATCCTATGAATCAGGATTGCGAGACATATCTAAAATAAGTGTTTTATAAGAGTTATGTTATAGGAAAAGTAATTGTGCAATGTTATAGAGATTTGTTTTGCGTGCCTTAATTTTTATTTATTTATTTGTTTTAAAAAGTGCAGGCCTCACAAAATATTATGTGTGTATGAAACTTTGTTGTGTCATATTAAATGACAAAACGAAAACCCCTAAAACAAAACATTATCAAGTATGTGTAATTGGAATTGGCAATGGGCATCCTCCGCAAAAAACATTCATTCACTGAGTAGATATCTAATAAAAATAGGGGCAGTAATTCGAGTCGGCAGGTTGTATTTGGGTTGACACAAATTTGACACAAATAAGAATACCCTTAACTGGAACACAATACGAGTAGTTATTCATGTCCAAACCCTCGACACAAACACAATCCTTTTACCACACAACTAAATAATCCTTTAATTTTACTTTTTGAATAAAAATTACTTAAATAATTAACCTTAAATTAATAAAAAAAAGTGGGTGAAGTTAGGATAAATTTATAATTATATATTTATTTGATTTAAGTGGGTCGCACGAAGATGAATACCAACACAACATTATTTTTTCCAGGTCACTTTTTCGTAGACACAAATATAGCACAAATAATTTCCGAAAAAAAATAAAAAAATATAGCACAAATAAGAATACGGATAGACACCCACATAAAAAATCCATGTCAAATTTGAATCATGCTGACGAGTCTGTGTTGAAAATTTCCACTTCTAAATAAATCCTCATGTCCAATCTTAACCTCGTGTTTAGATAAAGGGTTTTATTAATCTCCTTCCACATAAGATATGTGGTAGAGAGAAAACGAGTGGGTCCCACCATTACATGAAAAAAGAAAAAGAAGAAAAAGGTGGGGTGCGAAAGTCGAAGTGAGAAAAAATGAGATAAGTTATTTCATGTGAAAGGAGAATATTATTTCCCTTAGATAAATATTGCATACCGCTCATGTTGAGATATATAATCTCACATTGGTTGTATGTGCAACTAATGTGAAATTTATAAGGCCTTAAGCATTCTCACCCTTTGAACTAGTTTTTGGGATGATGTATCCCAAGGTTCTTTACAGCTCGATCGTGGCCCGCCGCCCTCATTTGTTAGTCGATGTGTACTAATATCCTTTACCATTTTTTTAACTTTAATTTAAAAACAACTTTTAACATAAAAAAGTATCATAAACTCTCATGATACACAATTTATCTTTATTATCTTGTACTTATAAGCTTTTTGATCTTTCAAAATGGACTATAAAAACGTTCAAAAACCCCTAGTTTATTCTTTCATCATTTACCTAATTGTACTTCTTTTTTAGTCACTTACCTTCCCATGGTTATAATTATTTATAAGGTGAAGTGAACAATATCTTAAAGGGAAAAACATCTATCATTTAAAAGGATATAAGCTTATATCTTTTTAGATCCTAACCGTTGATTTCCGTCTATCAACGGTTATAACTATTGGATTAAAATTATTAATTAATTAATAATAGATTTGACTCATTAAGTTTGACCCAATAGATTATAACCGTTGATGGACGAAAATCAACGGTTAGGATCTAAAAGAATATAAACTTATATCCTTTAAAATGACAGATGTTATTCCCTATTTTAAATTGTATTAAAAGTTATTTTGGCTAGAAAAAACAGGAGATATACAAGTGATTTAAAAAAGCACAAAAATAAATAATAAAAGAATAAATCAGACGATAATTTTTGAATTTTTTTCTTCAATAATATACAATCATCTTTAACCTCATAAAATAAATTAAAGTGGCTTTTTGACCATGACTAATAAAAATTCACCATCTTGCCCTCATTTATAAACTATTTCTAAAATTTAACATTCTTAATAAACATAACACCAATCTATCTCTCTTTGATCGTTGACCACATAGCTACCCGGGTACTGACCCAATTACCCGGGTATATTTCGCGAAATATAGCTGTTCTTACATAAATTGAGTTTATACCGGGTAGACCACTCAGATAGATACCCGGGAAGAAAGTTATTTACCAGGGTACACTCCCGGTTACCCTGGTACATATCCTTATTTACTTGGATACACACCTGATTACTTTAATACATATCCTTATATACCCGGGTACACACCCGATTACTTTGATACATATCCTTATTTTCCAAGTCGAACCGTGAATCTAACTCAAAAGACAAACAATAAACTACAAAGTAATAACAGGAATATGGCAGAAGCGAAAGACAAAAAACTTGTAAAACATATATGAATGTACAAGCCAATGGCCATCTACCTCACATAACCAAATTACAAAAAAAGCCGTGTTAACCCCATCATTTCAAAAATTATATTTTATATTTTAACTAGTTAATATTAAAGTTTTTAATTTTTATAAAAGTTTCGTCTTGCTTCACATTAATTTTAAAATATATACACAATGATGCCTTTATGCCTTATAGACGAGAGATTCAATGTGCATACCTCACTAACAGCCGCTTTAGCTAAAGAGGATGTTTTCTTGACAAATTTTTCATAAAAATTACAGACACATTTAATCACATTTTCTTCATTGAGTGATTTGAGTTGGATTCACGATTGTGCTTGGAAAATAAGGATATACATCAGGATAACTGGGTGTGTACCACGGTAAATAAGGATATGTACAAGGGTAAATAAGGAGATGTACCAAGGTAACCGGGTATGTACCCAAGTAAATAACTTCCTACCCGGGTATCGGGGTGCTTTACGTGGGTAGACCACCCAAACTCAAATTATATAAGAACAACTATATTCCACGAAATATACCCGGGTAATTAGGTCAGTACCCGGGTAGCTATGTGGTCAATGGTCAAAGAGGGGTAGATTAGTGTTTTGTTTGTTGAGAAGGTTAAATTTTTGAAATAGTTTATAAACGAGGGCAAGATGATAATTTTTTATTAGTTAAAGGCTACCGTGGTCAAAAAGTCGAATAAAAGTAGAAGTCAGCCGACTAGATATCGAGATGGGACCAAAACAAAGGCAAAAGCACGGTACTAAAAATTTTTTGTAATTTTTTTTCCAACTAAAAGCATATTTGATAAGTTTTTGTCGGACTAATACAGTCAAATACGTCAAAGGGAATGGCGAGACCAATCCTGTAGGAGGAGCTGACGGCACACAGTCCCCTCAGGGACATTGACACTACTCTCACTCCACATCAGCTCCATGTGTGCCAGTCCCGTCAAACACATTAACAAAACCAGTTAAACAAAACTAATCATGTCAAAGTGTTTGAGGGTCTCTATCTTTTACATATCCTTAACCCACCAACCATCTCCTTAATGCTCCTAAGCTTTTTTTTCCTACATGCTATATCAATTTGGAGGATTCTTATTTTTTTATTCTTTTGTTAGGAATATTTTTTGAAGTTAATTGCAACATAGTTATTTTAGGTAACTATAATAGAATTAAAGTCCTACTAAAGTACTGTAAGCATTAAATTATTTCAATTAAATTATTTTTCAAGTTATTTTATTAGCATAATAAAACTTAATTAATGCTTACAGTATTCTAGTAGGACTTTAATTCTATTATAGTTACCTAAAATAACTATGTACTAACTTTAAAAAAATTATTCCTACCAAAAGTGTAAAAAAATTAGAATCGTTCAAATTGATAAGGGAGACTAGTGACCAAATAATTACCATACTGCCACGTCAACAGTAAATTTTTCAAAAATGTCACGCGGCATATTTCCCTACATTATGTAGCGAAATATGTTTGCATATAATTCGCTACACAGTGTAGCGAAATATGCCATGTTAGATTGTACAGTCAGCAAAAATGACATGTGTTAAACAGATTAACTGAGAGGAGTGGTCCCGTCATTCTCTTCGACGTGTTTTAGTTGAAAAATCTTTCACAAAAAATTATTAGTAGAGTGCTTTTGCCACAAAACAAAATATAATTATTCCAAAAGAGTGGTAAAACAAATATTATAGTAAAATTGTAATAAAATTAAGCTTTAACTAGTTTGAAAATATATATATTCATTTCAGTAAATAATCATTAATTACGGGAAACATATCAAGCCGTAATTTCCATACAGTTGCCCCAAAATTCACTGGGCTCATATTTTCTATATAGAGAGAAAGAGATAGCTTAGTAGCGAAGCTACAATAAAACTATGGGCGGAAAATATTGTCGACGCGGACCACGCCCACGGACTCTTCATACCAAATCCCTCTCCAAGGAAAGTGATCAAGACAGAGATTTGATTTGGAGTAAATGGGAACAAGCCTATGTACCTCCCCAATTTGGGGAGATCCTGAGTTGTTTATTCTTACCTTTTACATACGCACAATACACACTTCTAGTTCTAGCCACACTCCAATATCCATTTTAATTTTACATGACATTCCACCAACAAATTTTCTTCCTAATATCCTCGTATTACCAACCACAAAATCCACCTCCCAGAGTATTGGTTCCACTTGTAATCCACATCTGCATGCAGGGCTATCATATGCATAACATTAAATACAGCCAAATCAATCACCTCCTTTTCACCTAACCACAGATTACACCAAGCTAAACAGACCATATTTATAATAATCACTGCACTAGTGACCAAACCTACCAATTACCTTGATTAATTACTTCGCCATCCCATCGTACAAGTCCACCATGAAACTGAGCTGCAATGGGTGCCGCATACTCCGCAAAGGTTGCAGTGACAACTGCATCATCAGGCCCTGCCTTGAGTGGATCAACTCCCCTGAGTCCCAAGCCAACGCCACCCTCTTCCTTGCCAAATTCTATGGTCGCACTGGCTTGCTCAACCTCATCACCGCCGCTCCACAAAACCTTGGACCAGGTGGCATAACCTATGTGAAACAAATGAATTCTATTCCGTCTTTGTTTTACTTATCCTTGGAGCATCCTTAAATCTAGATATATATTCTCCATGAATTCTAATAAAATCTCTGATGCTTACCATTAAGCTTTAAGATATTAAGCCCTTGTATAATATAACTTAAATAACATGTTTGTATGCATCAAATAATTAGATTATTTCAAAATTTAACGAAAATCTAATAAGTGTTTTTTTTTTTTTTTAATTGAATTTTCAGCTGTGTTCAGGTCACTGTTGTACGAGGCTTGTGGGAGATTAGTGAATCCAACTTATGGGTCATTAGGTTTGTTCTGGACCGGGGAGTGGGCCCGATGTGAAGCTGCTGTTGACGCCGTGCTGACTGGGTCCAACATTGATGGCGTGGCACTTCGTGATTGGCCCACCTCAGCGACACTTGGTGGCGGTCATGCTCTACCAGCCTGTGATATACGCCACGTGCCTAGAGGGACCATCCTCGATGACGTCAGAGAAAGGAGTCGGTTCGATAGAACCGGGCAAGTCACCAGACCCAATCCGCGAGTGGGTTCGGTAGACTCGGCTTCATTGTGGAAATCCGGTTGGGAGAGTGAAACCGTGATGCTGGCTTCGTTTGTGAGCCAGGACCAGCCGAACCGAGCCGGTGAAAATGGGGTGAACCTGGAACTCACTCTTGGCTTCCGTTGCCAATCAACCAGGGGCGAGCAAAGGAATTATTAAAATTTTTGTTTCCCTCCTTTTTTCTTTATTGATTTTTGTAACTATGTTGAACTTCAGGGAAAATAAGGACAAACATTGGGCATATTGGAAAATGTAAATGTTTGAAAGGGGCTTTTGTCTAGGGAGTGGAACGGATGAATACTCAGGATTTTTTTACCTGCTAATCATCATTTTTAACCATATGAATTAGACCAACTTTGTTCCCTCATGGTCAATAATAATAATAATAATAATAATAATAATCCATGTTTCAAGTTTCAATTGTACGTGTATATGTATATCAAACGTGGATTGTAAGAGAAGTCATTAGATGTGACATATTGGTGTTAGCTTAGAGTTATATAGTGATGACATATTACTAGTGGCCTGAAATTTTATATATTGATGCCATACTAGTGGCCTGAAATTTATCTCAACCATATATTATGATTCTGTGTTGGAGGATGACCATCACAGGCACTTGGATCATGGCTATTAATTTGTGACTTTATTCCAATTTTTTTTTCCCTTTGGAAGGGGAAATTGTGAAGTAGGAAAATATTGAGTGGATAATTTCGGTAGAAATTAATTATGATCTAGAATTATTAGATCTGTGAATATACATAGAAAAGTATTTAAGCAATCTCAATAAAATTGTAAGTAAATCTAATTTTGCATAAAGAGACATGATTTAGCGCGTGTTGTATATTTAGTAATATTGTTTAAAGAAAAAAATAACTTAAAAGGGTAATTACTTTTATATAAATTATATTCAGATTTGGCTGCTATTAGTCGATTGTGTCTCTATTTCTTCCCATTTTAGGTCTTTACTGAACAACATCAACATGTAGGAGAATCGGCACTTGAGTTCCTCATGATTCGGCTCAATTACAATTAGTACTACTCTCTAATGCAAATTATCCTAATATGTTTTGGTGGAAGAGGACACGCCTGCTATTTGTAATTTGGTTTTGTTGGACATTAATTTTGAGTCTAGGCCTCTTCCCTATAATATATATATATATATATATATATATATATATATATATATATATATATATATATATGACGTAGGATCCTTTTACACCGGTGTCAAATTTTAAATTTGACACATAAACTGATAGTCGTTAGATCAAAAAAGATTAACGGCTCTGATTTGCAAGCATGTGACACTATTGAATTTTTTTTTATCTAACGGCTCTCAGATGAGGTGTCAAATGATCATTTGACATCGGTGTCAAATATAAATTTGACACCTCATATGAGAGCCATTAGATCAAAAAAGATCAACGGCTCTGATTTGTAAGCATGTGACACTATTGATCTTTTTTTATCTAATGGCTCTTATACGAGGTGT
Organism: Gastrolobium villosum; assembly: GCA_032173675.1. NCBI lineage: Eukaryota > Viridiplantae > Streptophyta > Magnoliopsida > Fabales > Fabaceae > Gastrolobium > Gastrolobium villosum. The sequence goes on along the minus strand of JAVKPL010008508.1, from coordinate 314,047 downwards.
CAAATTTCAAATTTGACACTGGTGTCAAAGGATCCTACACACACATATATATATATATATATATATATATATATATATATGATCAATATCATTTTACACCGGTGTAAGACTAATAAGTCTTACACCACATCTCAACCGTTGGTTCCCGTACATCCAACGGTTATAATTTAAGAAATCATATGAATTAATTAATATTAATTACATTACAAATATCAACTGATGATTTCCGTCCATCAATAGTTGAAATGTGGTGTAACCCTTTTTTTTTTTGGAACCCTTATTAGTCCTGACGTAAAAAAAACTTGCCCAATCAATATATTAAAGAATTTGCTATAACCTACATATTACTAGTGGCCTGAAATTTTATATATTGATGCCATATTACTAGTGGCCTGAAATTTATCTCAACCATATATTATGATTCTATATATGTTGGAGGATGACCATCACAGGCACTTGGATCATGGCTATTAATTTGTGACTTTATTCCAATTTTCTGGAAATTTAATTTTTTTTCCCTTTGGAAGGGGAAATTGTGAAGTAGGAAAATATTGAGTGGATAATTTCGGTAGAAATTAATTATTATCTAGAATTGTTAGATTTCGTGTGAATATACATAGAAGAGTATTTAAGCAATCTCAATAAAATTGTAAGTAAATCTAATTTTGCATAAAGAGACATGATTTCGCGCGTGCTGTATATTAGTAATAATGTTTAAAGAAAAAAATAACTTAAAAATGTAATTACTTTTACATAAATTATATTCAGATTTGACTGCTATATTAGTCGATTGTGTCTCTATTTCTTCCCATATTTGGTCTTTACTGAACAACATCAACATGTTAGGAGAAGCGGCACTTGAGTCCTCATGATTTGGCTCAATTACAATTAGTATTCCTGTTGTCAAAAATTTATGTAAAATTTATGTTTTTACATTTTTATTAGAGTGATGTATGTTAAAATGCAAGTAAAATCAATCCTTGGTAAAAACTAGTAAAAACACCGCGTAAAAACGATAAAAACTTACGTTCTTATATCGTTTTTACCATTTTGACCGTTTTTACTTAAAATGAATTAAAAAAAATAGATTTGCAAAAAAAGAAATTAAAAAAACACAATTTTCGTTTTCTCCAAATCATATGCACTGTATCTTGATATCTTTTTGTTTTGATATATGTCTTTTACAATTCTGTCTTATAAAGCTGCAATTCTATAATAAGTTATGCTATGAGAATCATTTTATGTTTTTGGATTAATGTATGCATTGAAAGAAGTGGAATTATATCCTGATGAGCGACGATCCAAAATCTATATAGTATATGAAGCAGTAGATTGGCTATACATTACTTATTAGTTATCACTGTTTATAATTTTGATACTTGGTTATCAAAAATAAATTTTATTTTTAGATAGATAAGTGATTCAAAACACATGTTCATTATGTGATATTTTGTATATGCATTATATAATTTTATATCTTGATCTTAAGTAGTAGAAAGTAGAAACTTTATGTTTCGTGTCATTTCTACGTTTTACGTTTCTACCACCCTTTCCATTTTTATGTAGAAACTCGAATTTGATAACATTGCTCATATCTAATGCAAATTATGTTTTGGTGGAAGCGGACACGTGTAACAGCCCGTGTTAACCCGGATTGTTAACACACTATCGTATTAAGCCACGCTTAATTAAAATGCGGAATAACTTTTTCTTTGATTCAATTATGACGTCATTAACTTAACCAACTTGATTACTTAATCATTTTCATAAAAATACTGCCTGTATGTAAATTGCAAGACATCTAACTGGAATACCTCATATATAAATAATAGGTGAGTATCTAAAGCCACAGGTCTACACAAGTAGCCTGGGTCAAAATCCTGATACTTTAATTACAACATTAACATAAAAGACCAAAGTCAACCATGTGGCATGGACAAACCCCATGCTCACCAAATAAGGCAACAATGCCCACAAATAGTCTCAACATAAACTTAACATAAATAAAGCAGAAAACATAACAGCAAATCCAGCAAGACAGCATATCAGAATATCAGCTCAACTCTGGCCTCCTACCACCTGGGCCCTCAACATTACCTGATCCTGAAATAAGCGTCCCCAAACGTGGGGTGAGATCTCTAACAAGAAATCTCAGTAAGACAAGGGGTCCTCAAGGAGTCTCCACCCCAAGCTCACTTACATGTGTAATATAAGTTCTAAAGACAGTATTACAGTATAAGTTCTAAAATCATGCGATGCAGCAATTATTCATGTCATGTGTGCTTTCAAATCTACTGGCCAGAGAAATGTAGGAATACGTCTATGCCTACATGAGTACATGGATACTACCTGCACCTCACCCACATGCTTCTCCATCTTGTATGTACTACATACTCAGGATTGCCGTCTAGGTGGACACCACATGCATATCATAATAGCTCATTACATATAAACAGCTCAACAGCATTTCCAAAATAATCAAAGCATGTAACACAGCATGCATAAACCCATCCCCATGGGACGTGGTGGAACATCAAAATGGCTAAACCGAGGACACGAAAGCTTACCTTGCAAGCTAGCTATCCAAGCCAAGAGTCCGCACAAACTCAAAGTCCAACACAGCAGAATCACAATCTGTTTTAGACCAATAATTATATCAATATTAATATTATAATATTTACAATGTTAAACTAGACATCTTGAGGTTTCCAACGATATACTTTATGCCTCAATCGGAGTTGTATAACTCCGGTTATGATTTTCGCAAAGTGACTGCTGCCAACTGAATTTCCAGCAACCAAGACGCGACTTTAAACTAACACTGAGATCAAACCACTTATCCAATGGCTACGAAATTTTACAGGGTTATAGCCTTATGTGTTAGCTACACATAGGTCCAAACGGCACTCGATTTGGAGCTCTGTAGCTCAAGATATCGAATTTTTACCGAAACAGGTTCGTTGCTGTCCCCATATCCGGATACTGATATCCGGATATCTGCCCGACAATATCCGGATATCTCACGACAGAATGCATTTTCTGCATTTCGTGAATATCCAATCCATAGGTTCAACTTTTTAACCGATTAAAGGCACTTAAACATGCATTTCTAGGTGTGTTTAACCTACCTCACCCTTAAGTTATTAACTTAGCTCAATACATGCATCAAGGTTCCATTTTTAAGCATTTAAACCCATGATTATAGTTGGTATAACTTACCAAAGCTCAAAAACAGAATAGGCAGTGCTCTTGGAGCTCTCCAAGGTTCCTCAAACTCAGCCTAAGTAGGAGCACGAAAATGGCACTTCAAGGTGGGTTCTTGCACCACAAGAAGGCACTTTGAAGCTCACAATGACTACCACAAAGTAGCCATTACTAAAGCTTCAAACTCATGCTCACTAACTACCTCTCAACTCAGAATGATGGCCACAATGCAACCCCAAGATTAACTCTCACCTTCACAAATGTCTAAACAAGTATGAAAGGTGATCACTTGGCTAAGGAAAGAAGAAGAAAGAAGAAGAGAAGAAGAAGAAGAAGAAGAAGGCAGCAGCAGCAAATGCTCTCTACGTAGGTGGCCACAAATGACCTAGAAATGTGTGCAACTAATGTATAAATAGGCACAAGCCACTAATCACACAGTATTAGCCTTAATCGCAAAGTAAAAGATATTGATCCCAAACTTCGGATTCTAGACCTACGCATTTTTCTAAGATTTGTCATATTTTTATTTTATTTTTCGGAGCACCTTTCCGGTACGCGCTTTTCCATAGCCAGTATCAGTTCTGGCATCAGATTACGTCGATTTGACTTGAAACTTGTTTTACAAGTCCTACATAATATTCTAGTAATTATCATGCATTCATTATAATTTTCCGGGATACTTTTCCGGTACGCATTTATACCGAGTAGCAGAACCGGTATCTGCGCTTTTCTTCCGAAAAGCTACTTTCAGCATTTTTACTCACTCAATATAATTATCTAAGCTCATTAATAATTATTTGGGTCAATTATGAAATTATTTCCTAATTATCATAATTAATTTACTAATTACCTTAATTAGCGGTGCGGGTTCTTACATTCACCCCACCTTTTTAAGGATTTTGTCCTCAAAATCAGAAACATACCTGTCTCGAAAGTCGGGATACTGTCGGAGAAGCTCGTCCTCTCGCTCCCAGGTACACTCCTCAGGAGTTCTTCCTGACCATTGTACTTTAACCATCAGAATGATCTTGCTCCTCAACTGCTTCTCGCCACGATCGAGGATCTTGAGTGGTCCGACGGGAGTCTTTAGGTTCTCCCGAACCTCCACATCATCCGGCTGCACCACGTGCGAAGGATCGGCTATGTACTTCCGAAGCTGAGACACGTGAAACACGTCGTGGATGTTGGCCAGGTTCGGAGGTAAGGCGAGTCGATAGGCAACTGGTCCTACTCTACCAAGGATCTGGTAGGGCCCAATGAATCGCGGGCTCAACTTCCTCACGCCGAGTGCCCGTCCAACACCGGTGACAGGTGAAAGTTTCACAAACACGTGCTCACCCTCACTGAACTCCAGAGGTCGATGCTTGACATCATAGTAGCTTTTCTGACGATTCTGCGCCTGCTTCAACTTTTCCCTGATCATCTGGATCTGAAGGGTAGTATCTTGGACAAAGTCCAAGCCGAATAGCTCTTTATCTCCAACCTCAGACCAACAGGTAGGAGTCCGACACCTCATACCATACAGCGCCTCGTAGGGTGCCATGCCCAGACTAGCATGAAAACTGTTGTTGTACGAGAATTCAACTAACGGAAGGTACCTATCCCATGCAGAACCCTGCTCCAACGTGCAAGCTCTCAACATGTCCTCCAATGTCTGGATGGTCCGCTCAGTCTGTCCGTCAGTCTGAGGGTGATAGGCGGTACTCAATCTCAACTGCGTACCAAAAGCCTCCTGCAGCGCCTCCCAGAACCGAGATGTGAACTTCGGGTCCCTATCACTGATGATACTCCCGGGCACCCCGTGAAGCCTCACGATCTCACGGACATATAGTTTGGCCAACTGCTCTGTAGTGAAGCTCACCTTCACTGGAAGAAAATGGGCAGACTTGGTCAATCTGTCCACTATGACCCAGATAGAGTCACAACCAGCCTGAGTTTTAGGCAATCCCACCACGAAATCCATGGAAATACTCTCCCACTTCCACTGCGGAATCTCCAAAGGTTGAAGTTTACCAGACGGTTTCTGGTGCTCGATCTTCACTTTCTGGCAAATAAGACATTTGGACACGTAGACCGCTATGTCCTTCTTCATGCCCGGCCACCAGAAATTCCTTTTTAAGTCCTGGTACATTTTCGTGGCACCAGGGTGGATAGTGAACCGGCCCTTATGAGCCTCTGCCATAACCTCCTCAGTCAATGGCCCTCGAGGAATAACAATCCTCTTCTGGAACAGCAGCAATCCGTCAGCGTTCCAAGACACACCGTCCTGGTTCTTCACATAATCAAGGCATTCTCTTTGTACTTGCGCCTCTTTGATCTTTTCCATCAGCTCATTGATCACTTCTGCTGTTTCCATTTCGAGCAGTGCGCCCCCAAACAAGGAGTTCACTCTCAAGTCTCTGAACTTCTCGATCATCTCGTAGTCGTTCATCATTAAGCTGGATAAGCTCACGGATTTCCGACTCAAAGCATCGGCTACCACATTGGCCTTGCCAGGATGATACCTCAACTCGAAGTCGTAGTCCTTCAAGAACTCCATCCATCTACGCTGTCTCATGTTCAACTCCTTCTGGTCAAACAGATACTTCAGGCTCTTGTGATCACTGAATACAGCGAACTTCATGCCAAACAGGTAATGCCTCCAAATCTTGAAAGCAAAAACAATGGCTGCTAACTCTAAGTCGTGAGTCGGGTAGTTCTCCTCATGAGGTTTCAACTGTCTTGAAGCGTAAGCAACCGCTTTCCCTTTCTGCATCAGCACACAGCCAAGTCCTTTACCAGAGGCATCGCAGTATAATTCGAATTGCTCCGCAGGATCAGGAAGGACTAACACTGGAGCAGTAGTCAATCTCTCCTTCAACTCCTGGAAACATTCCTCACACTCATGTGTCCACACGAATGGAGTCTCCTTTCGGGTAAGGCGAGTCATCGGTAGCACCATCTTGGAGAATCCTTCTATGAACCTCCGATAGTAGCCTGCCAAACCCAAGAAGCTTCTCACTTCTGTAACCGTCTTGGGCCTCTCCCAGTCCATCACGGCCTCAATTTTGTTAGGATCCACCGCAACTCCATTAGCAGAAATCACGTGACCCAGAAATTTTACCGCCTTGAGCCAGAACTCACATTTCGACGGTTTAGCATAAAGCTTTTTCTCTTTTAGCACTTGCAACACAATCTTCAAGTGCTCGGTATGCTCCTCCTCCGTCTTGGAGTAGATCAAAATGTCGTCAATGAAGACAATCACAAACTGATCCAGGTACGGCTGGAAAATCCTGTTCATGTAGTCCATGAACACTGCGGGTGCATTGGTGAGTCCAAACGGGATCACCAAGTACTCGTAGTGCCCGTACCTCGAGCGAAACGCGGTCTTAGGGACATCCTCCGGCTTTACCCGTATCTGATGATAACCGGACCGGAGATCAATCTTGGAATACACACAAGCACCCCTGAGCTGATCCAGCAAATCGTCAATGCGTGGAAGAGGATACTTGTTCTTGATTGTCACCTTGTTCAACTGTCTGTAGTCGGTGCACAACAGCATGGTCCCATCTTTCTTTTTCACAAATATGACCGGTGCTCCCCAGGGAGACACACTCGACCGAATAAAGTCTTTCGCTGAAAGCTCCTCGATATGCTTCTTCAGCTCTGCCAACTCTGGTGGCGACATCCGGTATGGAGCCAACGAGATAAGCCCCACACCAGGCAATAAGTCAATGGAGAACTCTATCTCCCTCTGCGGTGGAAACTCAGGTATCTCCTCAGGAAACACCTCGAGGAATTCCCTCACCACAGGAATGCCAGTGAGATCCTCCTGTGTCCCACTCACCAAACCTCCCAACATGACATAGCCAAATGCCCCTGCTCTCAAGGCCCTCCTCGCCTGCAGGACTAAAATGAACGGTGAGGAACTGGCTGTGGACCCACCCGGAGACATCACCACTTTCTTGGCACAGCAATCAATCATTGCACAGTTTCTGGACAACCAATCCATGCCCAAAATAATCTGAAGGTTGGCCATCGGTAATCCTATCAGATCTACCGAGAAGTCACGGCCATCCCACTGAAACGCTACATCGCGATGAACAGTGGAGGTCAAACATTTTTCTCCGGTGGCGGTGGTCACCCGCATCGGTGGAGAAAGCACATCACTGGGCAACTCAAGCCCCACAGCAATAGGGGTAGCAACAAAAGAGTGCGTTGCCCCGGAATCAAACAAAACATCAATAGTTGATCCACCAATGGTAACAGTACCTCTGACCAGGTTCGGAGCTCTGTCCGACTGCTGACGATCAAGTGTGTAGACTCGTCCGGTGGTAGGTGGCACGGCTGGTGCCCCAGTAGGAACCATCTGCAATGGCACAGCCTGCACTGCAGCAACTCTCGCCGTCGGGCAGTCTCTGGAGTAGTGGCCCTCCTTGCCACACTGGAAGCAGATCAACTGACCGGTAGAGCACGGCCCAAAATGTGACTTCCCGCATCCAGAACATCTGGGAGCAGGAGGTCTAGCAGCGTTCCCCTGAGCAGCAGTCTTTCTGAACTGATTTGGCGCTTGCTTAGCCGCCAACGGTTTGCCCTTGCCCTTGTTTGCAAAGTTTTTGTTCTTCCAGGGAGTAGAACCACCAGCGCTCTGTGGCACCTCAACCTTGGCCCTCTTGGCCTGACTCGCCCGGCAGTAGTCCTCGATGTCGCGGCACTGCTGCACCAACGCTCCGAAGTCTCTCGAAGCAGAACCAGCGAGATGTCCAGCAATATCCTCATTAAGTCCCCTGCGGAACTTAGCAGCCACGAATGTAGGAGTAGGCCTCGCCATGCGGAAATAAGAGAACTTGACCAGCTCATTAAACTTGGCCAGGTACTCGTCGACAGACAACGAGCCATGCACCAACCGGTCAAACTCTCCTTGCTTCCTCTCCTGTGAGTCATAAGGGAAGTACTGACCCAAGAAGCTCTCCTCGAAGAATGGCCACGTCATCACATGACCCTGCATCTCATAGACCTGAGACAGGTTGGTCCACCACTCATGGGCCTCGCCCTCCAGCATATAAGTGGCGAGCAGCAGCTTCTGCGGATCCGTGCACTGCATGATCCGGAAAATCTTGTCCAGCGCCTGTAGCCATCTGGCAGCAGCAATGGGGTCATACGATCCGTCGAAGGTAGGTGGCTTATGCTTGCGGAAAGCATTCAGCCGACGATCGATCTCGTCACGATCCTCAGCAAGTACGGGGATAGTCTGCATAGCCCCCGTCAAATGACTACCCTCACCCATCTGGCTCTGGGTGTCCTCCTGTTGACTAGGCGGAGGTGGAGGCGGTGGCGGCGGTGGAGGTGGTGGAGGACCCTGGCCCGCAGCAGGACCAGCCCTCAACTCCTCCAACATGACCCTCATCATCGTCATGTTGGCCATCCGGTTCTCCTCCAGAACCTCTGCCGTGGTTTGCCGGTTCGCATCTCGAATTACGTCCAGCATCGCCCGGTTCGCCAGCCTCGTGGCTTCCTGGTCGGCTAGTCGGGCCGCCTGCATCTCAGCCAATGCAGCCAGGACAGGATCCGATTGATCCTCGCTAGTACTCGTGTTCCTCCTTGGCGGCACCATGACTCTGCACAAGTTACACAAAGAATGAGTTGATCAGGCCCACGCCATGTGGTCACATATGCATTATCATTACACACACCAGTCAGAGAGAACACAAAGTAGACACGCAACGACTCATCCTAAGTTATTGCAATACATACAGGCTTTTCCCTAGAAAGTGCTCTGATACCATAAAATGTAACAGCCCGTGTTAACCCGGATTGTTAACACACTATCGTATTAAGCCACGCTTAATTAAAATGCGGAATAACTTTTTCTTTGATTCAATTATGACGTCATTAACTTAACCAACTTGATTACTTAATCATTTTCATAAAAATATTGCCTGTATGTAAATTGCAAGACATCTAACTGGAATACCTCATATATAAATAATAGGTGAGTATCTAAAGCCACAGGTCTACGCAAGTAGCCTGGGTCAAAATCCTGATACTTTAATTACAACATTAACATAAAAGACCAAAGTCAACCATGTGGCATGGACAAACCCCATGCTCACCAAATAAGGCAACAATGCCCACAAATAGTCTCAACATAAACTTAACATAAATAAAGCAGAAAACATAACAGCAAATCCAGCAAGACAGCATATCAGAATATCAGCTCAACTCTGGCCTCCTGCCACCTGAGCCCTCAACATTACCTGATCCTGAAATAAGCGTCCCCAAACGTGGGGTGAGATCTCTAACAAGAAATCTCAGTAAGACAAGGGGTCCTCAAGAAGTCTCCACCCCAAGCTCACTTACATGTGTAATATAAGTTCTAAAGACAGTATTACAGTATAAGTTCTAAAATCATGCGATGCAGCAATTATTCATGTCATGTGTGCTTTCAAATCTACTGGCCAGAGAAATGTAGGAATACGTCTATGCCTACATGAGTACATGGATACTACCTGCACCTCACCCACATGCTTCTTCATCTTGTATGTACTACATACTCAGGATTGCCGTCTAGGTGGACACCACATGCATATCATAATAGCTCATTACATATAAACAGCTCAACAGCATTTCCAAAATAATCAAAGCATGTAACACAGCATGCATAAACCCATCCCCATGGGACGTGGTGGAACATCAAAATGGCTAAACCGAGGACACGAAAGCTTACCTTGCAAGCTAGCTATCCAAGCCAAGAGTCCGCACAAACTCAAAGTCCAACACAGCAGAATCACAATCTGTTTTAGACCAATAATTATATCAATATTAATATTCTAATATTTACAATGTTAAACTAGACATCTTGAGGTTTCCAACGATATACTTTATGCCTCAATCGGAGTTGTATAACTCCGGTTATGATTTTCGCAAAGTGACTGCTGCCAACTGAATTTCCAGCAACCAAGACGCGACTTTAAACTAACATTGAGATCAAACCACTTATCCAATGGCTACGAAATTTTACAGGCTTATAGCCTTATGTGTTAGCTACACATAGGTCCAAACGGCACTCGATTTGGAGCTCTGTAGCTCAAGATATCGAATTTTTACCGAAACAGGTTCGTTGCTGTCCCCATATCCGGATACTGATATCCGGATATCTCACGACAGAATGCATTTTCTGCATTTCGTGAATATCCAATCCATAGGTTCAACTTTTTAACCGATTAAAGGCACTTAAACATGCATTTCTAGGTGTGTTTAACCTACCCCACCCTTAAGTTATTAACTTAGCTCAATACATGCATCAAGGTTCCATTTTTAAGCATTTAAACCCATGATTATAGTTGGTATAACTTACCAAAGCTCAAAAACAGAATAGGCAGTGCTCTTGGAGCTCTCCAAGGTTCCTCAAACTCAGCCTAAGTAGGAGCACGAAAATGGCACTTCAAGGTGGGTTCTTGCACCACAAGAAGGCACTTTGAAGCTCACAATGACTACCACAAAGTAGCCATTACTAAAGCTTCAAACTCATGCTCACTAACTACCTCTCAACTCAGAATGATGGCCACAATGCAGCCCCAAGATTAACTCTCACCTTCACAAATGTCTAAACAAGTATGAAAGGTGATCACTTGGCTAAGGAAAGAAGAAGAAAGAAGAAGAGAAGAAGAAGAAGAAGAAGAAGAAGAAGGCAGCAGCAGCAAATGCTCTCTACGTAGGTGGCCACAAATGACCTAGAAATGTGTGCAACTAATGTATAAATAGGCACAAGCCACTAATCACACAGTATTAGCCTTAATCGCAAAGTAAAAGATATTGATCCCAAACTTCGGATTCTAGACCTACGCATTTTTCTAAGATTTGTCATATTTTTATTTTATTTTTCGGAGCACCTTTCCGGTACGCGCTTTTCCATAGCCAGTATCAGTTCTGGCATCAGATTACGTCGATTTGACTTGAAACTTGTTTTACAAGTCCTACATAATATTCTGGTAATTATCATGCATTCATTATAATTTTCCGGGATACTTTTCCGGTACGCATTTATACCGAGTAGCAGAACCGGTATCTGCGCTTTTCTTCCGAAAAGCTACTTTCAGCATTTTTACTCACTCAATATAATTATCTAAGCTCATTAATAATTATTTGGGTCAATTATGAAATTATTTCCTAATTATCATAATTAATTTACTAATTACCTTAATTAGCGGTGCGGGTTCTTACAACACGCCTGCTATTTGTAATTTGATTTTGTTGGACATTTTGAGTCTCGTCTAATGAAAGACCTCTTCCCTATAATATTAAAATATATATATATATATATATATATATATATATATATATATATATAACTTGAATTTGGTAACATTGCTCATATCTAATGCAAATTATGTTTTGGTGGAAGCGGACACCCCTGCTATTTGTAATTTGATTTTGTTGGACATTTTGAGTCTCGTTTAATGAAAGACCTCTTCCCTATAATATTAATATAATATATATATATATATATATATATATATATATATATATATATATATATAGGGTTTAGCGGATTTTAAGTGACTGCACCTAAGGATTGGTGCAGTCATATAAAACTACGTCATTTTATAATGTGAAAGCATTAAATCTGGGGAATAATAACCATACAAAGGTGGAAATAAGTACAAAACATTAAATATGGAGAATTATAACCATACAAAGTTGGAAATAAATATAATTTTTTTATTTTCTGCAATTAATTTTAAATGCAAACTTTCTTTATCCCACCCAAAACGACGTAGTTTTTAGGTGACTGCACCAACGCTTATATACAGTACATTATAAATCATTTTGCCATATATATATATATATATATATATATATATGGAATAATCTTTTGACTCTAGTATAAAACTTAGAAGTCTTAATTTCCATTTTAGATAATGGTTTTCGCCTATTTAACTGTTGATATTTATTTAGAATTAATTAATTAGTGGTTAATAAGCTATAACCTTTAAAGTTTAAATAGACGAAAATCAACAGTTAATATGGACAGTAATACTTCTATAAGTCTTATAATATATAGATATATGAGTTCATCTTTTCTGCAGACAATATAGATATGCTATCTACATTGAGTCCAAAATGACGTCGTTTTAGGGAGGAAATCAAAGTATTTTTATTTTTGTAATTATAATTTATTTCAGGGTTATAATAGTCTTTCTTATTATAGTTTTTTATTTTTTAACTCAAAATAACGTCGTTTTGAGAGTGAATGTAGATAATTTATCTAAATTCCCTGTAGAAACATTAAAGCATATATATATGAGTTATCTTTTTCTGTAATTACTGCAGATAAGTTATCTGCAGTAAGTCCAATACGATGTCGTTTTGGGGCGGAAATCAAGGTGTTTTTATAATTTTAATTTATTTCAGGGTTATAATAATCTTTATATTTATAATTTTTTAAAATTTTAATACCAAAACGACGTCATTTTTTTTGAGAATAAATGCAGATAACTTATCTGCATTAACTGCAGAAACATTTATTCCTATATATATATATATATATATATATATATATATATATATATATATATATAGTAAAATCATTTCTGTAGCCGCTTTACGTACATCAACGACAAGTATATGGTTATGATTTCCCACATTTAATTCTTTTATCCTTTAAATGGTTATGATTCCATGCATTTAATGCTTTCAAGTATATATATGACAAGTATTTGATTTTGATTGTTGCACACACAGCAGCTGCAGAAATGTAAATCTCTCTCTCACACACATACACACATATAGGCAGGGTCCTTTGACAACGGTGTCAAATTTGAAATTTGACACATCATCTGAGAGCCGTTAGATCAGAAAAGATCAACGGTGTCACATGCTTACAAATCAGAGTCGATGATCTTTTTTGATCTAACGGCTCTCAGATGATGTGTCAAATTTCAAATATATATATATATATATATATATATATATATATATATATATATATATATATATATATATATATATATATATTCACTTTTGCAGGTAAAAGTTTTTCTATAACCTACACATTATTAAAGATAAGTTTTATAAAAGAAATTAATGAAAGTGTCTTACTTACAATAACAATTCTAGAGATTGGATGAAGTTTAAATAAAATTTAATTTTAATTCATCGGAGTTTTTTTTTAATTCTTTTATCATAAACTTAAATTTATTCAAACAAAATTTTTGTGGCACTTTAATTTTAATAAAATATAACTTTATGGAGAAAAATATAAATATAATTTTTATTTAAAATTAACACATGATAAGTAATTTTCTTTTATGATAGAAAAAAGCTTTTTTTTACCAGACTTAATTCTTTAATTTTCATAAGAGTGATTCAATTCATAAAAAAATAATTGTTTTGAAATACTTTTGAGATCCGAAATTATAATAATTAAATTTATTATTCTCTATTTGATGTGAACCTTCACAATAAATCCGCACGAGATTCGTTTTAATTGGATCAGGTTCTGGTTGGATAAAATGTTAAATCCCTCTAATCTCGATTTTTAATGAGACAAAAGTCCTCAGCAATTATCAGGACTGCCGATGAAAAATACCGTGATTGTTATTATGATCCTTGTTAGTAATATAAACAAGAATCTAGGCGTCCGCAAAATAACCAAAAAAATGGATCGAACCATGAACCGAACTGAACCGCTCCATAAAATAACCGGTTTTAAAAAACTAGTTCATGAACCGAATCGATTTTTAAAAAACCGGTTCATGAACCGAACCGGTTCATGAACCGAACCGTTTCCGAACCGAATCGAACCATTTTCAAACCAAAACAAATTAATTTTTATAACTTTATTTTTTAAATTTTTTAAATTTTTTCTTTTCAAAAGAGGGTCGACCCGAACCGGTTCCGAACCACTTCCGAACCGGTTTTAAACCGAACCGAACCACTTTCGAACCGAAACATTTAAACCAATTCGGTTCGATTTTTCAAAAAATCCGGTTTGATTCGACCCATGCACATCCCGAATCGATATGTTCTAAACTATGTTGCTACAACCAAGTAAGTTTTACATCTAGTGAACCCAAATCTAATTCAACTAAGAACATAAATAACTAAAATTAAAATTTTCCCAAATAATAAAATGAAAGTTTGGAAATCAATCAAAATTTAACACGAATTAGATGAAAAAAATAAAAATAAAACTCTTGCCACAAATTAATCGTAAGTTTTATTCATTATCTTGAACGGTTTGACCATTTCATTATTTTTGCAAAATTGTTATATTACATTGAGCAAATACAAATACAAATTTAGTGGTTGAACAATGAATGCTAGGACTTATTTGTTTGCAAAGGAAATGTAGGTGCTGCAAAGGAAGCCCTCTTAACAAACCTCCCTTTCATTCTAGGTCTCTTCTCTGCATTCAATTTCCTAACCTCGTACCTTATTTTCTTAGAGAACAACCTTGTTCGCCGCTTTTCTCGGTACCTTGACACCCTTGCCTCTCTGCCCCCGTCTGTCATTATTGGATGACACCCAAATCCCCCCAATTCACCATAAGGATGATGAAGCTCCGTTCCACAAGTTCCCTGGTTAACAACATCACAAAGCTTCTTAGTCATACAACATCATCTAAATATTCAAAATTCAAATTAACATAATCAAGTTACCATCCATCATCAGGTTTATCACATAACAAAAAGGTGCTTACAATTCGATAAATAATCAATTTAGTATATGCTTGTGTCATATTGGTTTTATATATCTCAGTTTCAAATTTGAAAAAAAAAAAAAACTGTGTTATTTGACCTTAAGTAATAAACTGTTGGGTGAAGCTATTAATGGTTTTATATATCTCAACAATTCTCTTGCTTAAAATTCGATAAAGAATCAATTTAGTATATGCTTGTGTCATATTGAAAAGTTAAATTTTGTTTTTAAAAAAAAAAACTGTTAGTGGGAGTTAAAGTAATAAAATTTAAACAAACTCATTTGGCACTTTGGTTTGACCTAATAGATTATAACCGTTGTGAATGAAAAAAAAAAGATTTGGGAGAGTATAAAAGGATATAAGGTTATATTCTTTAAAATGAAAAGGATTTTTTTCCCAAAGTTTAAACGATGGATTCAAGATTCAGCCTTTTATTAAAAAAAAATAATAATAAAATTTAAATTGTGGATTCAAGAATCAACCTTTATCAGAGACAAGAAATTTGAGAGAGAAATTATGTAGTCAGCCTTTATTAAAGGAGAAAAAACTATAATTGGCTGTAATTTTAGTTAAATTAATAAGAAAATTGAGACACCTAAATGAGAGAAAGAGGCAAATACGAACCATGCAGTCAGGCCAGCACTCATCAGGGTCCAAGTTTGGTTTTTCACCATTCGTCCAAGGAGACTTTTGGCTAGCCCATGCTATGATTACAGCCTCATAATCTAGCTGCAACGATATCTTCCTTTTTCTCTCCTCGTGTTCTCCACCATTCCCCATATCCAAATCAACAACCTTCTCCTTCACCTCTTCACATGTTTCATGAGAATCATAATCAAAGCTCAACTCAAACGATTCTCTTCCCATCTCCATCTGTTCATCTCCCTCAAGCTTAGCACCACTCTCTTCCTCTTCAACCTTCACCTTCCCACTCTCCACAGCAGAACAATCCCACCACTCCTCCTTTTTGGTATCAACGAGCCCCAGCTCTTCCATCCCTATGCACTCGTTTTCTAGTCCCTTACCCAATAAGCTCTCCACGTCAGCTGCAAACTCAGCAAGTTCAATATCAGAAGGAAGAAACCCTTCCAAGCTATGATTATTATAAGCTAAAGGAACTTTGCTCTCGCTCCCTTCGGTGACCATGTTTTCAACCTCAGGAGGAGGAGCAGCAGCAACCACAGCTATAGCTCCTTCAGCTGAAGTCACAGAAGAAGGAGTGCTACTGCTGCATAGTTCAACTACAAAGGGATCGAATATGGGGACCCTATAAAGAAGCTGCTCCTCGTTCTCTTCATGGGAATTCACTTCATCCAAACCCACTTCTGGGACCAGATGAAAAGGGTTGTTTCTCGCTGGCTCGTTACTCCATGACTTAGGTTTATGATGTCTTGGTGTTCGAGCTTTCTTGGTGAAGCCATGGTGCCACGACGGAGCACAATTGAGTTCATCAGAAGCTGCGGAAGTGGACTTGAACGACGCCGTTTTCAAGCGGACTCTTTCATGTCTGCGAGCCAATGAGTTAGCTGAGTGAACGGAAGAGTCACAAGCTTGGCATAGGAAAGCATCGTCTGCAGCACAGTACCAGCGAGCTCGCTTTGTTATGCAGCTATCACAGGCTCTTGCGGTTTTTCCACCAACGGCGTTTGCTTCGTTCTTATTAGCTTGAGTCATCAGAGAGGGTGTGAGAAGGGGGTTACAAATTACAATATGTTGTTGTGTTTATTATTTTCTTTTGTTAACACATGATGCTAAAAGGGATGGGAGTACAATTATTTTTAAGTAGTATAGGGTATGTCTGTGTGAGACTGTGAGTGCGTAGAATGACCCACAAGAGGCGCTTTTGCAGTCCATTTAACACAGCAAGAGATTGTTTGGTTTGCACTTTTGTTGGTACCTTTTGCACAGAGGAAAGGATTGAGTTTTGGGGTCCACGGGGGAATGCCTTATCTTGTTTTTAATTGGTGGAGCTTGTAAAGTTGATCTTAATCTCTGCCTTCTCATTGGGTGGCTCTCTAATCAAAGGGATTTCTTGTGGTGACCCACGTTCCCTATGGATTAGCATGGGCCTTTGATCCCATCTTGAAACCAAAAATTTTATCTTTGCCCGTCAATTACTTGCTAGAAATTTGAATGAGACCTTTTTGTTAGCTTGTCTTTGTGCAGCTTTATACCTGGGTTAGGAATCCCTGACTTTTGTTTCTGCGGTCCCCTCCTTATCCATTTGTCTTTCTTTCTATCTCCCTCTCACTTTTCTGGCCTTTTACACATTATTTTCTGCTTCAACTTTGTGTCGCAGTATTACCAGTTGAACCTTGCCAGCTAAAATTAGTACTCATTTCAATTCGTCTCATCTTATTACGGAGGATGTGATTTGGATGGGAAGATAAACGAGGTCACATCCATTGCCATTTTTCTTGAAGCAACCACAGGTGTGATTAGATTGTAGTAGATCGGGTCATTATGGTATTCCAATTTCCAACAATGGAGCTCATTTTTGGTGCAGCTGGCAGCATCGAAAATATTTTTCCAACAATGGACACGCACTGCACTAGACAGTAATCCACTTCCCCAAGTTGGAGAGAAGTCAGACAAAACATGTCACGCACTGTTGATTCATAAATTGTTAATGGAAGTCAGACAAAACATGTCACGCACTGTTGATTCATAAATTGTTAATGGATTATACAATGAGTTTTATAATTTTCGTTCAATATCAGAATTCAAGTTTTTCTACTCATCTTCTGATTTCCGTGCTGATATGGGTTTTATATGTAATTTTATTTTTTCTAACACACGAGTCACACATATTTTTTATCTCTATAATATAAAATTTTTATTCTTCCTTAAAATGATAATTATAAAACCCTTCTACGATATCATATGTTTACAATTTACACGCCAATTGGAGCCTCTTCTCTTTCCTCTTTTTGTTCGGGAAATAAAAAAAAACGGACTACCAAAAGGTGGTAGGTCAAATTGATAAGTCTTGATTCGGTTCTCATGTATCATCTTTACAAGAAGATTTAAATATTTTTAACTTTGACTTATCCCATATTTTGAATTAATCTCATGGTCCGTTTAGAAAATTGAAGTTGTGGGAATACGGTAAGAAAGTCAACTTACCTGAAAAAATAATTCTTAATGGGTGAAGTAAAAAAAAATATAGACTTATTAATTTTTTTTAAACGTTTCTAAATAAATTCTCATCCAAAACGCACACAAAATAAGAGCTATGAATTGTTTAAAAAACGTATTTTGATACAATTTTTTATAGGAAAAACATCTATCTTTTTAAAGGATATAACCTTATATTATTTTAGATCTTAACCGTTGATTTCCGTCCATCAACGGTTATAATCTATTGGGTCAAATTTAATGGGCCAAATTTATTATTAATTAATTAATAATTTTGATCCAATAAATTATAACCATTGATGGAAAAAAATCAACGGTTAGGATCTAAAATGATATAAACTTATATCCTTTAGAATGACAGATGTTAATTCCATTTTTTAAATAAACTCATTGTTTTTATACAAATTATTTATGGCAGACTATGTTCTTTTATGGTGTGCATTACACCGTTTCGAGAAATTTTTTCCTTCATTTTTAGTCTGCATACAAAAAATTGAAAATAAATATTTTTTATTTTTTTGTGTAGAAAGAATTTTTTTTGTTTAATCATAATATAAAAGTATGGTTAGGAAATTGAAACCAAATTCGTAAGTAGCAACAAAATATGGTTCCCCAAAAATTACTCTAAAATGTGTTGCTTTTTGGAAAGAAGGAAAGAAAAGGGAATTTCTGACTTTTGATAAACTTGGAACAAGAAAAATGTCCATTATGTTGACCGCTGACAAGTCATATAAATTTGATTACTTTATAAGAATTTGGTTATGGTAAAAATATTCTCAGTTAAAAAAAAAAAAGTTAAAAAAAACAGACATACTTATATAGAGATGTGGAAAGTATGATAACTTGATAAGAATTTGGCTATGGTTAAGATATTCAATAAGCGAATGGATATTAGAGTGATGTGGAGACTTTTCAATTCTCATCAATGCCTACAAAGTCCTATACCCCGGATGCAAATTTTGGAAAGTATATAGGGAGGACTTGTCATGGGGAAATATTTCAACATATTCCTTAAAGTGATAAGGACTACACCTATTGCCATAATTTTCCTCTCTCTTTTCACATGTCAAACTGGAATCTTATTCGGTTTGATACTTGATTCCAAAATCGATAGGTAAAAAATAAAGAGGTGGATATTCTTACTATTAAAATTTTTTACTACCAACTCATTATCTATCTAATCACCATTGGATCAACATTTTCTCTTTTTTCAATTTTTTTTAACATTCTCTCTCTGATTCAATGGTGATTAGATAGATAATAAATTAGTGGTAGAAAATTTTGATAGTAAGAATATCCTCCTTAAAAATAAATACGGATGGCAGAAAAAATTACGTGAAAGAGATGTTCTATTAAAAAGTACTGAACCTTACTAATTAATAACTTACAAACAAATTTCCTAAGACTAAAACAATCTATTCATATACTGTTATATAAAATATAGTCTATCCAATTATGTGTAATCAATTAATGTCACATGTCATAATTCATATTCTCAAAATAATGGTGGCATATTATGAATATTTTTGCATGTCTATTCTTCCACTATTGGGGTAATTATATACATAAATGAGAACTTTAGGTCCATTACAAATTAGCTGTCAACTAGCTATAAATAAAAAAATGAAATAAATTGTTACTATTTATATTTAATACAAATCTCCCACGATTATGTCAATTTCTAGTGATTATGTCAATCAACTACAAATAAGAAAATTAATCTATTTAATACAAATTTCCTATGATTATGTAACTGTGTAATCAATGATTAAAAAACAAACAATTGTACAACTCAACAAATATTATCTTATTTCAACACTCCCCCTAAAGTTAGTGCATAGATATCAATCATGCCCAACTTGTCAATTGCTTCTTCAAACACTTTTCCTGATACAGCCTTTGTCAAGATGTCGGCTAACTGATCTTCAGATTTGATGTAGGGAAATTGAATAATTTTTTGATCTAACTTTTTCTTGATAAAGTGTCTATTCACTTCTACATGCTTGGTTCTATCATGTTAAACTGGATTATGGGCAATTTAAATAGCAGCTTTATTATCACAATGTAACTCCATAGGCTGATTATAGCATATTCCTAAGTCTTGTAGGATGCTCTTAATCCACAACAATTCACACACTCCACGTGTCATTCCTCTAAACTATGATTTTGCACTCGATCTAGCTGCAACTTTATGCTTCTTACTCTTCCAAGTAACTAGATTTCCTTCAACAAAAGTAAAATATCCCGAAGTCGATTGTCTGGTAGTTTTATCTCCAACTCAATCTGAATCTGTGTAGCCTTTAATTCCGAGACTATTATTTTTTGAGTAAAACAGATCTTTCCCTGGACACCTTTTTAAATACCTCAATATTCGATACACAACAGCCATGTGATGTGATCCTCACTTGAGTTGTGCATAAATCTGCTCACAACATTAACCGCATAAGCAATGTCTGGCCTAGTATGTGATAAATAAATTAGCTTCCCTACTAGCCTTTGATATCTACCAACATCAGTCTGTACTTGATCAGGATATAAACCCAATACATGATTCATTTCGATTGGTGCTTCTGTTGGTTTACATGCTGTCATTCCTGTTTCTGCAAGTAGATCTAAAATGTACTTTTTTGTGACAAGAAAGTACTTTAATGATCCTAGCTCTTTCATTTCAAACTCATTTGCTAAATATTTTTCCACTAACTCCATTTCAAATAAATCATCACCAGTCAAAACCATATCATCAACATACACTATTAACACTGTTACCTTTTCTCCATTATGTTTTATGAATAAGGTGTGATCTGCATTACTTTGTTTGTATCCAAACTTCTTCATGACTAGAGAAAACCTGCCAAACCAAGCTCTAGGTGATTGCTTGAGGCCGTATAGTGCTTTTTTTAATCTACACACTTCATTTCCTTTCAAGTTGGCATGTTTGGCGCCTGGTGGAATTTCCATATATACTTCTTCTTCTAAGTCTCCATTTAAAAAAGCATTATTTACATCAAATTGCTTGAGTGGCCAGTCCCTGTTAGCTGCTATAGAAATCAGAATACAAATTGTGTTCAGTTTTGTTACTGGTGCAAATGTATCTTGGTAATCAATCCTGTATTTTTGTGTGTATCGCTTAGCAACTAATTTGGCAAGGCTGCCATCTGCTTTAAGCTTCACAATAAACACCCATTTGCATCCAGTTGGTTTCTTCCCGGTTGGTAAAGGAACCAGGTCCCACATTGAGTTTTTTTGTAAGACCTTCATTTCTATATTCATGGCTTCATTCCAATTTGGATCATCCAAAGCATCCTGCACAATGTTAGGAACAAATATACTAAACAATTGATTAACAGATGCAATATATGATTCTAACAACCTATGATTTGACATGTAGTTACCAATAGGGTATTTGACCTTAGAGTTTGGATCTGGTTCATAAAGTTGTTTTGGTACACCTTTATTTAGTCTTCGTGACACTCTAACGGGTAAGATGGGACCATTTATGCTAGTAATAGAAGGTCCATTTGAAGAAATAAGAGTAGGATTAGTGTTTACCTCAAGTATGGATTCAGGAACATCTAGGGACGATGCCTCAGTTATAGGTGTTAGACGCGTAGCAAAATCATTCGTGGGAGAGGTAATATCCGGTTCAGGAATGTGTTGAAGAGTTATAATTTTTTTTCCAGTAGTAGGTATCTCCCCCTGAGAAGAAATAACTGAATCTCCCCCTGAATAATATGGTTCCAATTCTCGGAAAGACACGTCCATGGTGACATGCATTTTGTGGAGAATGGGATCATAACACCTGTAACCTTTTTGTACATTAACCCACAAATACACATTTTTTAGCATAAGGATCTAATTTGTTTCGTAATACCTTGGGGATATGGACATACACCGTGCACCCAAAAACACGATGCTCAAGGTTGGGAATGTGAGGATGCAACAAGAGTAGTCCGAGTGGGGATGTCCTGAAAAACACAGTGAGAGGGAAAAAAAGTTACTGAATAGTTAAGCTTTGAAGTTAATTGGCTCACAGAGAGTAAGTTGTATTCGAGAGAGGGTACAACCAACACATAGTCTAGAAATAAGCTATCAGAAAGGGTTAAGGATCCTTGACCAGTAATTTTTGAGGTACCCACATTGGTGGAAATAACGGATTGAGAAGAATTACAGAGATTGAACAACTGGGAAGAATCTTTAATCATATGATCAGAAGCATCTGTGTCAATTATTCAAATATTATTCGTAGACAATATATAGAAAGCAAGAGACTTACCTAAAATACCGGATTGAGTAAAATTGGCAGCAGGAGCGGAGACAACGGTCATGGCTTTGGCAGGTATTTTCTTCCGGGGACGTTTATTGAATAGAAATTCGAAATGGGTAATAGAAAAAGAAATTCGAGTCGGGAAAATTGAAAAATACGATGTGGGAGGTTTAATCAAAATAGGTTCTTGAATGAGAAATGCTCTGGTACCATATCAAAACAATGGTGTCATATTATGAATATTTCTGCATGTCTATTCTTCCTCAACTGGGGAAATTATATACATAAATGAGGACTCTAGGTCCATTACAAATTAACTGTCAATCAGCTATGAATAAAGAAATGAAATAAATTATTACTATTTCTATTTAATACAAATCTCCTATGATTATGTTAATCAACTGCAAATAAGAAAATTAATCTATTTAATACAAATCTCCTATGATTATGTAACCATGTAATCATTGATTAAAAATCCAACAATTGTACAACTCAATAAATATTATCTCATTTCAACACATTTTCCCCCTCCAAATTTATGTTTTCTTCATACTATTATATTATTATTATTATTATTTTTTGGTGAAAACTATTATATTATTAACTAGTTAAATTTATATTTTGTATGTTTTAATTTAAAAAAGTTAAAATTTAAGTATAAATGATTTTATTTCAAGTAATACAATAGTAAGTTAACTTTAAAATTTGGGTGGTAATTACGCTTAGCTCTAACAGTTTCCTTTCTCTCTTCGTTGGGTATTTCATTTGGTTTCTTGATTCCCTGCGTTTCTAGCTGGGAGCTGTGCAGATACTAATCTGTTAAGTTTGTTAAGAAACAAACTATTTTTTTTCTTCTAAAACAATTCGGTTTGGTTTGACATAAAAAAAATTAAAAAGAAAAAAATCATGTCTAGCCTGGGTAAGGATGCAACAAGAGATAAAAGGCATCTGTGTTTCATTAGAGAATGGGGAAAAAATTGAAAGGGGAAAGCACCAATTGCTGCAATTAGTGGAAAACCCTCCCCTGCTGCTCCGATTTCTTTGCTTATAACAACTAAATGACGAACATTATTATTATTCTTTTGTTCTTAGAATTTATTTAGGCTTGTTTTTTGTTATTAGAACGTATTAGGGCTTAGAACAGGCCTTATTCCTTGGGCCAGGCCTAGGAGATTCATTAGAAGTATGAGGAGGGGATGATGTGTTTTATCGGGAATCTTAAACCGCCATTAAAAAAAGAGTTTAAAAAAAAAAAAGTAAAAAATTATTTGATAATTATGTAAAAAAATTTAGCTATCAGCACCTGGTTTAAAAAAAATACACAATTAAGAAAAGTATATAAGAGTTTAAGAAAAAAACACATAATTCAAGAAAAGTATATAAGAACTTAAAAAAAATCCTCTTAGAAGTTTTTAACTCTTTTTTTTTTTTTTCATTTTATAAAGAAAGAAATTTTCATTATAAGAATTTTTTCATAAGTAGCTTCTAACTTACCAAAATAAAAATAAAAAATACAAACAACGACTAAACAAACCTCAAAGTGTCTGTCCTGCTTGATTAAAAACGCAGTTGATGAAAGATAGGTAGCAAATGAATGAAAGCATTTAATTAGTGCCCGAAATATTGATAATGTGATTGACTTGTGTTAAGAGTTCTTTCATTCTCTGCTTTCTGCTTGGCTTAGAAGCTTGACTCAAAAAAGTTCAAATTCAAGCCAATATGCAATCTCGGTCCGTGGACTATTATGCAGAGTCGATGTCAGAAAGTCATTTGTAAACCAAAAACGCTACCATTTGATTGCAAACGATATTTATTTAAGCTATATGAGCTTAACTACCAAAAGCGGGCGAACTGAATCAATGGTAAAACTGTTCTTTCATGACCGAAAGATAATGGGTTCGAGGAAAAAGGCTCAACGGGGAGTGGTTTTATATGAGCTTAACTACCAAACTTCTTTTGTGATGGAAAGCATTAACAGAGGACAACATCTCATAATGCTATAGTTTTCAGTGTTATGTTCTGATCGACTTTCCATAACCTATCCACGTTCTTTCTTTACTTGAACAGAACTCTATTCCCACACAGATGAGTCTAAAAGTTTAAAGAATCAGTATAATTTGAATTATCACAAAAACAAGTTTACCTCATTGTCAGTCCACTTACCATTAAAACATTGGCGCAGTTCCAGAGAAGATTATCGATCTCATAATCAGATCATATAAATGTAAATATCACAACTCATTCAATAATTAATCAGGCTTAGAAGCATATGAGTATCTCATGCATAACTACATTTCTCAAGTCCTTCTAGATGAGAAAATATCATCAGTCGAAGACCTTCGTGTTTTTGTAACAAAATTTCTTAGATTCAATTATGATTAAACTAGAATTGATCATATTATTCGATCATACGAAAACATAAAAACTTTTTGTGTCAATCAATTATTAGATTGTCAATACCGAATTAAAAAACATCCTTCAACGTTTGGCAGCCCCTATAATCAAGTCATCAGTATCTTGATTCATGAATTTTTCTTAGTGGGGTGCCCAAAACTTTAACGATTCATACTCTCACTAGACGGAAATGGAAACATAACTCTCACTTTCCTTGGCAGTCTTAACATTTATCTAAACAAATATCGTAAGTATCCTAATTAACTACCAAGGACATGCGTTTGTTCGCTTAAACGATTTCCTTGACCTTCATGGTAAAATGCATCAAGCTTGCAAATGAAAAATAAATAAATTTCACTTTTAGTGCTTATTTGACTCAAACTCCCAACTTCTTCAAACACCATCTCAAGCTTACTACAATTCAATCTAACTGTTTGTGGAAGACATTATTCTTTTCTCTTCCGTCATTTATATATATGTTTTGGAAAACATGTTTTCTAATTTTCACTTTCGTTTGATTGCTATGTTTAGGAGTTATGCAGTGCTTGAAAATGGTAAATATTAATTAGTTTCTTCAATTGTTCTCTCCATTTTGCACGCTTGTGACATAATGGTTGGAATTCCTTTCACAATCAGATAGGATCTTTTCTCCTCTGCAGCTTTTGCTTTTCCACTTATAGCTAATAATTCTGGTGTTTGTTTCTTTACGAGTTATATTTTTTCCTTGCCATCTCCACCAAAGCGGCAATAATAATAACAAAAAATTAATCGCAAAATTAAAGCAATATAAAAAAACTCCTTACTAATATTCATTTTGACGCAACTATTAAATGTCACTGATTATGATTCGATCCTCTCTGATATTATCTTTGGGAAAGGTTTTAAGTCTTAATTCTGAACCCGCTCCTGAACAAAATTGCCTATTAAGAAGATACATGTGATTTATCTAAAAAAAAAATAAAAAAAAATACTTAATTAACTTTCTGGTAGTATACTTGAAAATGTATACAACTTTTTAGCTTCTAGAAGACCTTAAATAAGTATTATGACTCTGCCAGCTTTCATTCATGAAAATGTCAGCCTAGCTGCATCCTCTGTAATGTTTTTCAATTTTCTTTTTTATTATATACTATAACAGAACATGGTATCAACGGAGCCCCTCACTGGCTTCTTTAAGAATGACATTTAATATTGTACTAAAAAAAAAAGAATAACATTTATTTTTCTGAAAAAGACTTAATACTGTCTGCCATACTTCATCATAACTGCAGAGTGAAGAGTTAGCCACAGGGAAGGCCTGAGGGAAAGTTATCTATGATTGACTCAGAAAATGTCATATCCATTGCTTTAGAGTCCTGACAAAAGGCCACATATAAATATAACCGATAGGAAAATATTTAATATAGTCCAAATTTATTTATGATTTAGTGATCCAAATCAATAAAAAATGAGTATTTTCTAACTTGATTACACCGAGGAGAAAGAAATTTTATTTTTTTCTCCAAATAATAGCTCCTCAATGCGAGGAATAGATGGGTCAGGACTACTACAAATACTTTCCACCGATAGAAGTAAAAGGCTAACAGGTATCGAATTTCAATTTCAACAACCAAATCTAACATAATTCACAAGAAAAAGCCAACCGGCCATGTACCGAGAAAATCACCATAAATCAATGATCTGCTAGACCCACATGGCTTATTAAAAACACGAGCTAGCTATCAGAGAGGTATGACATTTCCATCCATGTTGTAACAGGCCATTCTGAATTATCATTGATCAGTTACTTTTTATATGTCCTTCAATTCATGCATATAGCAAGCCCTACAACTGCTAACAAATTGGGCCGGCACACCGCACTAGCACTACTATTTATGAAGCAACAGTCAAATTTTGGCTTTTACCATCCTTTTGACCTTCTTGTCCAGGCTGTAGGGGAGGAGCGATTATTTGATGGCCGGGACCAAGGTGATCCTTGTTAAGTTATCTGGTTTTTGGCACGTGTATTACACGTGTAGTTCAATTCTGTTTTTTGTTGAGAAGTTTGTTAGACGTGTTAGAAGTTGATTAGTCTTGTGTACACGTGTTTGTTGTTTGCGGTTCTTCTTTCTGTTTTACTGTCCTTTTTTCTTTTCCTTGGTTAGCTGTTGTATAAAAACACTTGCATGCTTTTGGTTACAGTTCAAGTTTTCTTTCTCTAATGAAAACAAGAGTCGTTTCTGTTTCTGAATTGTGTTTCCTTTGTAAGATGGTATCAGAGCTCTTCACGGAGCTCTGATATTCGCCTTCCTTTCTTCTTCTTCCTCTTCAATCAAGGTTCATACATTTCCTTAGTTTTATTCAAGTGTTCTTTACCTTGAACATTTAAATGGCGAATCAGAGTTCCGATCAAGATCAAGAAAATACGATGCATTCAGATCTGAATACTACATCTTCTGTGAATGTACCTGATGCTACAGATCCAGGAAGTGCTTATTTCCTACATCCTAATGAGAATCCGTCATTAGTGTTGGTGTCTGTGTTGATGGATGGCAAAAATTACCATGGCTGGGCTAGAGCCATGAAGATGTCACTTGTATCGAAGAATAAGTTCTCGTTTGTTAATGGAGTCATATCTGCTCCTGATGTTTCGAGTCCTCTCTATGCAGCATGGGAGAGGTGTAACACCATGGTCCTTTCATGGTTACATCGTTCAATAGTGCCTTCAATTTCTCAATCAATTATGTGGATGGAATTTGCCTCTGATGTGTGGAATGATCTAAGGGAGAGATTCTCACAATCTGATATATTTCGAATCTCAGATTTGCAGGATGAGATCTATAGATTGCGTCAAGGAGATAGCAATGCTTCTAATTACTATACACAATTAAAGATTCTTTGGGATGAACTTGAGGCATTGCAACCAACGCCAACATGCAGATGTATTCAGCCTTGTTGTAAAATTGCTTTAGAAGTTAAAAGTATTCGAGACAGGGATTATTCGATTCGTTTTTTGAAAGGACTTGGTGATCAATTCAGCCATGTTAGATCACAAATCATGTTGATGGATCCTTTACCATCTGTTAACCGTGTTTTTTCATTGATAATGCAGCAAGAGAGACAGCTGCAGATTGAAGGAAGTATGCAGAATCTAGAAATTTCAAGAACTTTCTATAACTCCTCAGATCAGGTACATGGAAGAGGTCGTGCTCAGTTTACACAATTTCGTGGTAGAAGCCGTGGTACATACAGTGGCGGAGCCAGGATTAGAGGAGAGGGGGGGCGAAAATTAATTTTTTATTTTGCATAATATTAGTATTTTTATTACCTGTTGACCTCGTAGGAACTCATTTGGTTAATTTCTTACCAAAATATTAACATTTAACAACATTTGAAAGATTGAAAAAAATGTACTATTGCTCGGTCCAACAGACATAAAAAGTAGTTTAAAATAATAATAATAAAAAAGTGTCTTAACTTAAACAATGATTTTAACTACATATTTTTTGAAAAATAAAATAAAAAACTACAACCAAGTTGTCCCAAAAAGTGAATCTTTTAAGTTAGAGCAAATTTATTTTCTCTATACGAAACCACTACATAAAGAGAAATACAGTTATGCAAATGAAAAGAGAGCAAAAAGGTGGTAAGCTAATTAAGATCACTTCATTTGACTCTTACTCTACGTGTTTAATGATTTAATGTTTCATTGAGGATTACTTTTCAAATTGAAAGAATAAATTGTGTTGGACAAATAAATAAATAAAAAATCAAAACACGTATGAACCAATAAATTAAAAAAGATTCGTATAGATGAGTTTATTTATCTAAACATTAATACACCGAAGGTCGGTATAAAAAAACGTTAATTCATGGAAGATAATGAGTCGAAACAAAACATTCAAAACATGGGGATGATATGAACGGATTTTGAAACAAAACAATCAAATAATAGTAGCATTGTTAATTTCATAAAAAAAATAGAGATAATGAGAGACCTGAGGTGAGAAGATTTATTAAAATTGAGAGAGAATTTTTCATTGGGATACATATGAGGCCATGAGATTTTGTTAAAATTGATAGAGGAATAGCAATAGAAATAAAAAAGATTTGTTAAAATTGATAAAGGAATAACCATAGAAATAAAAAATGATTGAGTATAATGTGATATCTAATAATGTCATGATGAGTAATTTTATACTATACAATTTTTAAAACAAATAATTTAATAATATTAACAAAATTTTATTTTATATATATATTAAAAAAAAATTCGTAAAATTTGGGGGGGCGGTGGCCCCCCCTAGCCCCTCCCTCCCTCCGCCATTGGGTACATATAGTGGACGAGGCAGAGCAGGTGCTAACAGATTGTGCACCTATTGTGGTAAAACAAGTCACACTGTGGAAACATGCTTTGAAAAGCATGGGTATCCACCTGGTTACAAGCCTAGGAATTCACTACCAAAGGTCAATATGGTTACAGCAACAAGTGGAGACCAGGTTGCTAAGTGTACAGATTCACATATTGAATTGAAGGATGGCTTCACAAAGGATCAATATCAAGCCATATTCAACATGATACAACAGTCTATGCAACATGGCAGCTCTCATGTTAGCAACATGGTGGAAGCTAGTGCACTTAATACTGAGGTCATTAATCCTTCCTCAGGTAATTTTGCAATTCAATGGATCCTAGATACTGGGGCAACAGATCATATTACTTACTCTCTTGACAATTTGTCTTGCATTAAAAGGATTGAGCCTATTGCCATATCACTACCTAATGGAAGTAAAGTTTTCTCTTATCAATCTGGAAATGTTACTCTTTCGAAATTTTTGACATTGGAAAATGTTTTATATGTCAAAGATTTTAGAGTAAATTTAATCTCTATCAACAAATTAGTTCATGATTCAAAATGTCATGTAATATTTCAGCATCAGAGGTGCATCATTCAACAAATTCCATCATTGCTAATGATTGGTTCTGCTGAATTACAAAGAGGCTTATACACACTTGTACAGCACCATAGCAAGCCAGATTTTCAGAAAACTGGAATTTCAAATGTTGAAGTTACACTGCACAAAAGCCTTACAGCAAATTCAAAAGCCAATGATATATGGCACTTTCGATTAGGACATTGCTCTCCATCTGTAATAAAGGCAATGATGCTTCAACATCCCTTCATTACTTGTAAAGATGTTGATAAACCATGTGATGTATGCCATATGGCAAGACAGAGAAAATTGCCCTTCAATAATAGTTCTACTGTTTCACTTTCGGCTTTTGATTTAATACATGTTGATATATGGGGTCCATACTCAATCCCCTCTATTGATGGCCATCGTTTCCTTTTAACGATAGTTGATGATTGCACACGATTTACTTGGGGTATACTTATGAAGTCCAAATCTGAAACAAGACATCACATTCATAATTTTGTTACACTCATTAAGAACCAATTCAGTATCACAGTTAAGTCTATTCGCAGTGACAATGGGAAAGAATTCCTAATGCATGAGTTCTTTGCTCAAAAAGGGATAATTCATCAGACCTCTTGCATTGAAACACCCCAGCAAAATGGGATTGTAGAGAGGAAACATCAACATATTCTCAATATTGCAAGGGCTCTTCTCTTCCAAAGCAATATTCCTATCAGTTTATGGTCATACTGTATAATGCATGCCATTCATCTCATTAATCGTCTTAACTCTCCTACACTGCAAAACAAGTCTCCATATGAGGCTTTGTACAAGAAGCCACCAATTCTGATCCATTTGAAAACTTTTGGTTGTCTGGCATATGCTTCCACAATATCCAATGGTCGTTTAAAGTTTGATTCTCGAGCAAGAAAATGCATACACCTTGGGCATAAAGATGGAGTGAAAGGTTACATACTATATGATTTAATGTCAAAGGAGATTTGTATCTCACGCAATGTAATACTGTATGAAGGTGTTTTTCCTTTCTCTAAAGAAACAACAAATACACTTGATCAACACTGGCCATTTGCAACTGCATCATCTGTTCCTTATGATTTGCCCCAGCCTGCTGATTCATTAACATCACAATCTTCTGATATTATGTCTGTTATACCTCCTGTAACCAGTCAAGAAGAGGTACATGATGATTTCAATGCTTTGCCAACTGATCTAATTGCTTCTCCACAGTGTTCAGAAAGGGAAGACTCAAATGATCACTCCAATATTTCAATAGATTATCAATTACCTCTTCCTCGACGCTCAAGAAGAGTAAGAACACAACCAAAACATTTGACTGATTTTGTATGCAATAGCTTATTTACTGCTGAATTCTCATCACATGATTGCAATTATCCAATCTCTTCTGTTGTTTCATATGACAAAGTCTCTCCTTCACATGCTTCTTTCTGCCATAATATTAGCTCTTTTGTTGAGCCACGAACATATAAACAGGCAGTCCAATCAAGTGAATGGATTGCTGCTATGAATGAAGAACTAGAAGCTTTAAACAGAAATGAGACTTGGATTTTTGCAGAGCTACCTTCTGGGAAGAGACCAATTGGTTCCAAGTGGGTTTACAAGATAAAACATAACCCGGATGGATCAATTGCTAGACATAAGGCACGTCTTGTGGCAAAAGGTTATAATCAGAT
The DNA here is from genome assembly GCA_032173675.1 of Gastrolobium villosum. Classification (NCBI taxonomy): domain Eukaryota; kingdom Viridiplantae; phylum Streptophyta; class Magnoliopsida; order Fabales; family Fabaceae; genus Gastrolobium; species Gastrolobium villosum. Next base: position 282,753 of record JAVKPL010008508.1, on the reverse strand, counting down.
GGAGGGAGTGGATTATTTTGAGACTTTTTCTCCTGTTGCAAAGTTAACAACAATTCGATTGCTTTTAGCAGTGGCAGCAGCTCGTGGTTATTTTTTGGAGCAGTTAGATATTAACAATGCTTTCTTACATGGTGATCTCATGGAAGAGGTATACATGACCATTCCTGAAGGAGTATCTTGTCCTCATCCGAATCAAGTGTGTAAATTGCAAAAATCACTCTATGGTCTTAAACAAGCTAGCCGTCAATGGAATGCTCGCCTTACTACTGAACTTCTCAGCCTTGGTTATTCACAATCCTCAGCTGATCATTCATTATTCATCAAAGTGAGCCATGATTCATTCACTGCTTTACTTGTATATGTCGATGACATGGTTCTTACTGGCAACAATTTGGCAGAAATCAATTCAGTTAAGGCTCATTTGGATAGGCTGTTTCGTATTAAAGACCTTGGTCCTTTAAAATTCTTCCTTGGTCTTGAAGTAGCTCGTTCATCTCATGGGATAGTCATTAATCAGCGCAAATATGTTTTAGAGTTGCTCTCAGATGCTGGTTTGCTTGGGGCAAAATCTGCCTCCACTCCAATGGAACCCACTCTTAGATTATGCCAGGATCAGGGAGCACCTTACCATGATCCAGCTGAGTATAGAAGGCTTGTAGGTCGATTGTTGTATCTGGCTAATACAAGACCTGACATATCCTTTGCTATTCAACAGCTTAGTCAGTTCGTTTCTCGGCCAATGGTAGCTCATCATGATGCAGCTACAAGAGTTCTTAGATATCTTAAAGGTGCACCAGCCAAGGGATTATTCTTTCCTTCCAACAACAACCTTATTCTTTCAGGATTTGTTGATGCTGATTGGGCTACATGCCCAGATACTCGAAAATCAACAACAGGTTTTTGTGTTTTTATTGGTTCATCTTTGATTTCATGGAAGTCTAAGAAGCAAACCACCGTGAGTAGATCTTCTGCCGAGGCCGAGTACCGTGCTCTTGCTACACTTACTTGTGAAATTCAATGGCTCAACTATCTCCTTCATGATTTCAATGTTGTTCTTCCAGGTCCTGTTATGGTATACTGTGATAATCAGGCCGCTGTGCATTTGGCTCATAATCCCACTTTCCACGAGCGGAGCAAGCATATTGAGCTTGATTGCCATGTTACAAGAGAGAAAATCTTACAGGGATTAATTCATTTGATGCCTATCACAACCTCTCAGCAGCTTGCAGATGTTTTTACCAAAGCTTTGCATCCAACCTTCTTTCACAGCTTCATGGCCAAGTTGGGTTTTAAGGACATCCACCTCCCAACTTGAGGGGGGGTGTTAAGTTATCTGGTTTTTGGCACGTGTATTACACGTGTAGTTCAATTCTGTTTTTTGTTGAGAAGTTTGTTAGACGTGTTAGAAGTTGATTAGTCTTGTGTACACGTGTTTGTTGTTTGCGGTTCTTCTTTCTGTTTTACTGTCCTTTTTTCTTTTCCTTGGTTAGCTGTTGTATAAAAACACTTGCATGCTTTTGGTTACAGTTCAAGTTTTCTTTCTCTAATGAAAACAAGAGTCGTTTCTGTTTCTGAATTGTGTTTACTTTGTAAGAATCCTGGCCAAAAATGGACAAAAAAAAAAAAAAGGATAGAGGGGAGAATATGAGAAAAGAGAGGGATGTAAGAGTATTTTTATCAAAAAAGTAAAAGGATCATGACAAATTTGATGAGACGGGTATATAATAAAAATTTCAATAGGGGATAAATACTTGCATAAATTTAAGGAAGAAGAATATTTTTATTATCAAAATTTTTCAGTATCAATTTATTATCTATTTAATCATCATTAAATTAACATTTTTTTCTCTTCAAACACTTTTTAACATTCTCTCTTTGATCCGATGCTGATGTGATGAATAATAAATTAATAGTAAGAATTTTTGATAGTTACATGCATTAAGTCAATTATATAATTAATTATTAATTAACTTTTATTAATCAATGATATGTTGATTTAATTCACGTGGCATTTATTGCACTCTTGATTGATTGCCTTCTCATTTTGAATGGTCACTACCAAATCGGCCACGAAAAATATAAAATACATCACCTTTATTGTTTTTGAGTTTAAACAATATACACCAAGTGAGCTATTGGTTAAGGTCATTGTCCTGATTCAGACTCTGCAACTACAGCTATATTCTTATTCTAGATTTGTTTCCGAGGTATTATTCAACTCAGATTTAACTCAGTTTGGTTGAATATTTTGACTATCTTTAACATCTATTTATTTCCACAATTAAACACATATAAAATGATTTTAAACCAGATTTACAATTTTTTATTCAACATTTCTTTAACTATAAAAGTATGTCAGATTTCACGATAAGAGGTAGTGTTTGTAAATTCATGTTAAGTGAACCTACTTTTCTCAGCTAGCCATAATAATGAAGAGATAAATTGATGTGAACCTGTTAACAGATAGTGAAGCCTGATCACGGACGGAGCTTTATCAACTTGCAACCAATAGAACATTAATACAAGACTAGCCTAGCAAGTAAAATTACATATATGAGATATCCGTGATCCAGTGTGAAACGCATACTAATAGCTGGCAGGATTGGACACGGTCATTTTCTTTTTTCAATTGCCACATAAGCTAGACAGAATTAATTGATGATTGACTAAAGGATTAGACTCACTCCTCTAAATATTATGCAAGATGATTCTCAAATATCTCAATGTGTGTAAAACAATTCTTATGGTAAACAACCTTGGAATATACCACCCCAAAAGTCGGGGAGGCTCTGATACCATGTAAAGAATCTTGGCATATACCATCCCAAAAGCTAGCTCAAAGGGTGGGAGTGCCCAAAGCCTTATAAAGGTCACATTAGTTATTCATCCAACCAATGTGGGACTACACATCTCAACAGCTTGAAAAGTTTGATGATTATTGTGCACATTTATAAAGTTTAAATACACAACAGGTATAAAAACTTTTTCCGCTAATTAATTTCTCTATGTGCTAGCTGTAGATTAAGCATAAGGAATGCACCTCTTTAAGACTTCAACCACAATTGCAAAAGTGGGTTATTACTTATTAGGCTCAATTCCAGATTATGACTAGCGACTGCAAATTAATTGAATAGAGGGAGCATCAAGTGGTAAGAGTTAATTAAAAATGCAAAGGAAAACCGACAAGGATGGGCTGCCACAAGGAATAAGCAAAGCATTTCTTGAGATATATAGTCCCACATTGGTTGTATGTGCAACTAATGTGGAGTTTATAAGGCCTTGGGCACTCCCACCCTTTGAGCTAGCTTTTGGGGTGGTGTATCCCAAGGTTCTTTACATGGTATCAGAGCCTCGCCGTCCCCCACTTTCTCTTGTGGACTCTCTTAGCACAGGTAGTTGGGCTTGTTGCATCATCCACTCTTCAAACCTAATGGACTCTCGTGTGGGCACTCCCACCCTTTGAGCTAGCTTTTGAGGTGATGTATCTCAAGGTTATTTACACCATTGATGGGATTGACAAGCTAATTTCTGTAAATGAAGAGACAGTGGAAAATGTTGAGAGTATTGTTACTCAACCTATGATGACTCTTGAAAGAGAAAGAGTGCTACAAATGACAACAAAGAAGCGGAATTGATCAGAGAAACTATTGGTAGATTGATAGAGAAGGCAATGCTATTATAAACAGTATATGTTTACCACGTGCTGTCCTGAGAGGATGACGTTTTTACTAAGTTAGAGGCGATTGAATTAGATATATTTGGTGACTAAAGCCTAAGTCTTTTCGTATAATATCCAACTATGATGCAAGCATTTATTGGCCGGCACTCCCCTATACTAATGGAAGTTCTACTGGAACTTTTGAATTGTTTCTTCAGCAATCTAATTATGAAACATACCAAGACACCATCAAAGACTTTCTTCTTCTTTTTTTGGGGGAGATTTTAATGGGGGAGTTTCTATTTTAGTTTGAAAACAGATATAATTTTGTGATTTTGTTCCAACATTTCATTTTTTTCATGGTAAATTTCTATTTGAGAATTGACAAATTTAAGATGTAGCATAACAGAGAGAATTTTTTAATATTTGATGGACATCACAAAATCATTAAAAGGGTCGACCCAATTCAAATACCCACTTCGTGAGTGTCTGGGGAAGAGAATACTCCAGGCAACCTTTCCCTTGCTTTTTGCAGAGAGGCTGATTCGAACCCGCGACCTGACACACCACGGCAAGCAAGCTTACCGCTGAGCCAAGCCGGACATCACAAAATCATTATGATAACTTAAATTTCTAAATTCTATTTCACTTCTCACCTACTCTAATCACTTAATTTGATCAGATGAAAGAATTCTCATTTAATTGCAGTAATGAAGGCACCAGAGAAAGAGAAAGAGGATAAAAAGGAAAAACGGGGGGAAGATAGTTTCTTTCTGGGCTAATTGTACTTCTTCTGCTCAATCAAATTCAAACCGAGCTATAAATTTGGCGTGACCAATCATCAACCTAGTAATTACCTTGCTGGCTGAATTTGTACACTGCTGTTCAATCATATGCTTGAATAAGTTGGTAAAATTATCATTGCTGAGTCATTTATTCCAGAAAAGGGAAAAAAGAAAAAAATATGTAACCCACCTAAACGGCATTAATGTACAAGAAGCGTAACATAACATGATTTCGATGGCCTTTACTTTGTATTGTTGATGACCTGCCAGTTCATACCCATAATTGCGTCAGTCACATTCTAGAACTAACAAGTTGTATTAATTTCAATCATGTTCGTTTTGGCTTTCTTCTATTTCTGTTAACCGACTTAGTAGTCGTTTGCCCAAATCTTTTATGAGTCTTGAAAAGTTTGGTAGACAGGCCTTGGCCGTCAAGTTCACTTTCACCATCTCTCATTTGTACACGAGTGTGTGTTACTTACCCTGATTTCCCTTATCTTGATGATAGTTACCATCTTGCCCCACAAAGAAAAAAATTAAATCTTGGAGAACAGTCAAATAGATGCTTGCTTAGAAAAAGTTATATGTATGACCCATATCAGCACGGAAATCGAATGGTGGGTAGGAAAATTGTAATTCTCATGTTGAATTAAAATTATAAAACCCTATTAAAAAATATACAACTTTTTCCTTAAGTTATCGACTGTTATCTGCTTACTAAAAAATGTAGTGTTTTCTTAAACCCAATGTCTGTGGGGGCACTCAAATGCTCAGTATGAGATTAAATAACTAATTAAATCATGTCACTGATTTTCTTTGTATGATTAATTATGTTAAAAATTAAAATATAACCTAGTTGACAATGCTTGTAATGTTGTCAATATATTAGAGAAGGGAAGGATCGGTTTTCAATTTTGTTTTTTTTTTTACAAATTATACTAAGTATGATAGGTTATACTTCAATATGACCGGTCATACACTCTTGATTGAAGTATAACCGGTTATACTTAGTATAGTTTGTAAACAAAAAATATGTAAATAGTTGTGTTTTAATGTTTGACTATTGGGCAAATAACTCCTTCGTCCGAGCGAGCTGATTGATTTGGATTGAGTTTTTTTATAATTTATTTCATGGTTTAGGGATTTTCAATAATTACTAGTTATTTTTCTTTTGTTATTTTAAAATTATATTTGAGTGAGTGTTGATTGTGCATTATCTTCTTTAATTGATAATAACTTCTTTTTTATTTTATTTTACATATTTAAGGCTTGAAAAACTCTATTATTATTAGGTTATTTTTATTAAATAAAATTTCCAAAAGAGAATTAAGAATATAAAAAACCCTTTTATTTGGGAAGGAGGTTGAAGTGCTGGTGGTAGCTGAGATAATCTTGATGCTTCGGTTGAGGTGTCCAGCTTAAAAAAAAACAAGGGTATTATGTTTATTATGTTATATATCATAATTTTACTTTCCTACACACACCAACGGAAAAAGAGAAAGTGAAATAATGAAAGAGAGAGTAAAATATGTGAACCTCACATATTTAATGTGTGTGTAGAAAAGTGAAGTTACGTAACATAACAAATATAAAAACCAAAAAAACAAATGCATACAGTACTTGCCTTCTTTGTGGGTTATAGTACTCCTATATGGACATTGCTGGAGTCCCATCAATTCAATTCTTAATTTCACGGAAATTTATAAATGTTCATGTGATTTTCCCTAACTTTACCTTTCTTCGGCCCAAAATATTCATTGAAAGATGTTCATATCCCCCATCAACCAATTACCAACCATGGACCCCGTGAACAAAATCTCATTGCCAACATTGACAAAAACCAGAGAGAAGCAACGGAGCCATCAATTTAAAATGCAAAACACAACCAATTGACAGAACAATTGAAAACCACCATATCGAAAGAAAATGATAACTTTCCAACTGCATATCTGAAAGATATTTTATGATTGTTAGGTATTTCTAATCAATAGCAGTCGCAATTATTTTAGTGCACAATCAGAAGATAATTACTTATTATCATCGGTTTTGATGTAACATTCTGCACAACCTGAAAATCTCACTGCTCCATACATTTCGGAGAATGCTTATTAAACTTCCTCCTTGAAACCGAAGTATTTCTTACATTTCAAGTCCTAATTACAAGCTTCCAAGTACAAGCAGCAAATATATAGTAGAAATTGGAATTGTATTTCCCTTACATGATGCACATTTGTGAATACATAGAAGCCCCATTGGGGATTTCTATGAAAATTCACAAGAAGGCCATGTAATTGTTTGGAAAATGAAAAAAATAAAAATAAAAATACAAATATATATATATATTTAAAAAAAAAAGAGTGGGATAATAACCAATATGACTGACAAGTGAGAATTATGGTAGGGCTATAACAGAGAAGGTTCCACGATTACTCATCTATTTTAGCAGGTAACTGAAATCAAAGTAACCAATTTGTTTGTTCCTTCTTCTTTTTCTTCTTCTTCTTGTTCTTCCAAGAAAGAGCCTAGAGCTTAACGATCTCAGGAATATAAACCGGGTAGCGATCAATGCAATCTGCCCAAGGCCCATCAATTGGAGTCTTAATGGTTCTGTTGCACTTCCACACAGCACTGTTACATTTAAATCCACTACCAAATGCTATCTGCCATACTCTGTTTCCTTTCTTCATCCTTCCCTTCGATTCAATGTAGTTGAGTTCATACCAAAGTGAAGAAGATGACGTGTTCCCAAAGCGGTGAAGGGTCATCCTCGAGGCCTCAACGTGCTCAGCAGAGAGCTGAAGATTCTTCTGCAATTCATCAATGACAGCACGGCCACCAGCATGGATACAGAAATGCTCAAAGGCTTGTTTGAAGTCAGGGATATATGGTTTCCATTTTGGGTTAAAGATTTTCCTTCCAATGAGAGTAATAAGAAAGAGTAACTGTTCTGAAGCAGGAAGAACGAGAGGACCCATTGTAGTTATATTGGATTTGAGAGCTTCTCCTGCAATGGCCATGAGGTCCTTCGAAAGTGAAATCCCAACCTTCCCTTCTCTGTCTTCTTCTTCAAAGACACAACGATATGCTTTGTCATCAGCTCCTTTGTGTGTTCGAACAACATGGACCAATCTGTACTTTGCTCTTCTACTTTCAGACCTTCGGTTTGATAAGAGTATAGCAGCACCACCCATTCTGAACAAACAATTTGGAAGAAGCATGGGTCTCTCTTTCCCTTGGTAATAGTTTGGTGTGATAATCTCTGTGCTCACAATCACAGCATTTGAATTAGGATGAACTTGAAGAAGATCACGTGCTAGGTCAATTGAGATAAGCCCTGCACTGCAACCCATCCCAGAGAGATTGAAACTCTTAATGTTGCTTCTCAACTTGTACTTGTTTATCACCATAGCAGACAAAGAAGGTGTTGGAGAGAACAAGCTGCAATTCACTATGAGAATGTCAATATCCTTAGGCTTGAGACCTGTTTTCTCGAACAAAGAATCCATGGCAGAGAAGATGACGAGCTCAGCCTCGCCTCTAGAAGCTTCCATGGTTGGTTTTGGTGGGATATAATGAATCGCAGGAGGCAAACAAGTCTCTTCTCCAAGACCAGATCGCTCGAGAATCCTCATTTGGAACTCGACACTCTTTGGGTTGTTCTTGAGGATGAGCCTCGAGTGTTCCATGAAGGTAGCAAAAGGGACACGGCAAGTGACCGGTGGCTTGAAGCAAGCATAGTCAACGAGGTAGATTGTTCTTGGCTTTGACATGAAGAAAACGGTGGCTATGAAGATTATGAGGAAAGCAGAAGAGAGGATTTGAACGAGATCGAAGTGAAGAGACCTCCAAAGGTTGAGGATTTCATCAGGGCCTAATCGTAGTACCTCAATGAAGACACAAAGCATGATGGGTACGAGAGTGAGGGTGATAATGTGGTTAACGAGGTATTGATACCCAAGTTTGACATACTTAAGCTTCACGGAGTTAGAGAAATCCGGCATCGTGGGAGGAGGCATGATGTTTAGTGTTTTAGTAAAGAGAAACACACAAACAGACACAAAGAACAGAAGAGGTAGCTATGAGGTTTGAGAAGTTGATGAGTTTTTGCAAAAGATGGTGTGAAAATTGAGAATGAGAAAAAGTGAGGAGAGGGTGGTGAGGTTATAAAGGCAAAGGGACCCGAAGCTCTGAACGGGGCAGATGAGCGGATTTAATGAAAGACTTCACGTCACTCAACGCTCACTTAACTTGGTATTAATTTTCATAACTCCTACCTTCGACATCTAACTAAACCCTAACTCCCTTCCACCTGTAAATACTTTATCTCATTTGTCCTTGTTTACTATCTCAATATGGTTCTCTTACTTTACATCATTAAAATGGGGTTAGAAAGGCAATTTGGAGATTCCCTTATTTGCCAATCTCTCTACCTTATAATAAAAACACAAACCGAAAAGTGCACCACCTCCTCTTGCGGATCCAACTGATCATTCCAAGCAACAAAGGAACGAAGAAAAAAAAAAAAAACTCAATGTTTAATTAAAGGGAAAATGGTTTGTCACTTTAAATGATATAACTTGTGTCATTTTAGCTGCTTACAGCTATATACGCCTGTTAGTATATAGTTTAATATTAAAATTGTACTTTTTTATACTTCTGAGAGTATATAATTATAAGCAGCTAAAATGACATAACTTATATCATTTACGATAACAAAAAAAAATCCGTTAATTAAATATGGATTTGGGAACAGTGTCACGGATAGATACAAATACAACGTACTTCCCAACCAGAGAAACTTTCTTTTTTGGCAATTTTGAGATTTCTTAAACCTTCAATAGTACATGTTTGAGAATAAATTATTTTAGGAAAATGCATTTGTCATGTTAAATGACAAATGAATAGTTGTTATGCTAAGATAAAGACAAGTTAAATTTATTGAATAATGTGCCCTTTCACTTTTTTAATATTATATAATTCTTAACCTAACAACTATTTATTTGTTATGTAACATGACAAATGCATTTCCCATTATTTTATGGGTTTTATAATTCTCATTTAACATGAGAAAAATTTTCTCCACATCTTTTTTTTTTAAATAATAAAATTTTTTCTATATATGGGTCTGGTGTTTTTTATCTCAAACATAAGATTTCAATTCTACGTTAAAGAATTATAAAACCCTTATTTTATTAATTAAAAACTCTTTCTGAAAACTTTTGATTACAACTTTTGTTAACCTTAAAATGAGTTAATGCAAAGACGCTATAGAATCATCTCATTATTCACTCAATACAGCTATTATTAGGGGGGAGAGAGAGAGAGAGAGAGAGGAGGGGGGGGGGGGGGGACTATATTTTGTCTGAGTTCATGTAAAAATCAAGAGATAGCATTGACTATTCAAAATTTGTCAACAATGAAGCATTGACTATTCACTTGTTAAACAAAAAATAATTTGTCAATATTGTGCTGGTCTAATGCATTGAAGTTAATTAGTAGTCTACATACAAGAATTAATTCGAGGAACATGCATGGTACCTTAACCATGTGTCATGACTTTAAGTCCATAGAGAAAACAGCAGGTTAAAGAAATTGCATGTGTCATTTGTGAGAATTGAGTTCTCCGCACCCACTAAATTTTGTCTTTGTTCTTTGGATCGATTGAGGTTTCATGACGAGGTTGGATTCTTATTTTAATTTGGGAATGAAAAACATTGTCTGCACTGAAACTAATGAGTATACAGTAACAGCTTAATTATATGAAAGACTCGAAATATTAATTGTCATATTATCAACATATTTTTTCAGAGAATTTTGTTTTGATAGTGGTGTTGTATTTGCATTAAGCGGAGAAATAAGCACATGGTCGTATTGTATTGCTGCTCTGTCATGCAGAAAAGGAAATTATGATTTATGAATAAATTCGGTGCTTCAGCTATTTCTTTATACTCCTTTTTTTAAGCTTCCATTTTTTATTTGAAGTAACATCATGGTATGCAGGGTTTCTTGATGGGGTCAGCAGGGGATTGAAGGGAGATTTGTTGGTTAAGTTGGTGTTAAACTGTTTGAGTGAAAACTTCACACACACTTCCCCTTGATGCACACCATGGGAAGTTTGACTAGTGCTTTGGCATCTACCACTGCTACTATGGATACCCGTATATCAACATATTTCACCATCCATTAGACACATTTATGTACACCAAATGTACACTGTGCATTCCAAAAGATTATTGGGGAATACCGGATTCTGAAGATCACAAGGTTTGGAGCTTTGAATTGAAGGTTGTTAATTACAGCCCAATACTTCTAATTTTTTACAAGCTTTACAAAGGGAAATATTTTCTACGTTCAATCTATCAGAAAAGTTGAGGCGCGAAATACTTGTTCTTCAGCTTGCGTATCCTAGTGGACAAACTCACGAAGAAGGTCTATTAGCAGCAATGGTGGAGCCAGGGGCAATCGCCTTAGTTCACTTTTAAAAACCAATTATCATTAAGCAGTGGGTAGCCAACCTATTCATTAACACAGTGCCAACAAAAATTAACAATAAATTTTATCTAGAAACTTAATCACTTTAAAAATGTCGCTAATTTTTAAAAACAAGTTGGGGGACCCACACACACAATGCGAGTTTCTCAATCCGCTATCAAAAGCGGGGCAGAACATACTGACTCGTTTGTAGGCAAGTTAATAGCGGGAGTGAGCAGGACAGGCTGACCACTTTGTCACCTCTGTAATAAAAACATTTCTTTTAATAAAGAAGAAAATTAATAGAAGTTTGAGAAGGCCAGTGTTTTAAAACTCGGACCGGTCGAGGTACTGGGTTACTGATTCAACCGAATTTACTATTCACATATTAAAAATATAAAAATTTTACTTATATTAATAAAAATTCACATAAGAAAACTATCAATGAGCTTCAAAAAAATAAATTGATTTTCAATGATAGTAAATATTATGTACTTCTAAGCTTCTAGCTCTAGATCATATCATAATATTGGATTGAATTACAATATAAGTTAAATGCACCTTTTGTGCTTGACATGATACGGATAAATTAAATCATGATAACAAATAGTATGCATGAAATATACACTAAGAAAAAAGTGTCACCATTATCATGATAACAAATAGTATGAGTATACACTAAGAAAAAAGTGTACACCATTGAGATGAGACCATCAGTATTTATCATCACTTAACTTCATGAGATCATTATAAGATACAACTAAATTACATAAACGAACTGCACTCATCTAAAATATCTTATTATTTTCACCTTACTTTTAAATATCATTTAATTCAAGAATTTTTATCAACAACAAAAAATTACAAAAAAAAAAAAAAAGGAATAATTGGCCTAAACCGGGTCATCGGATTTCGGTCGAGTCAACTGATCACATCCGAGTTGACTATAGAAACGATCCAACTACCTGAACTGAAGAACCACCGAGTTACCGAATCCCGAATCAACCCAAGCTGGGTTTTAAAATACTGTTTGAGGCCAAACATAATAAGTAGCTCACGAGCTACTTTATTGGTTCCCAGTTCGACTATGCAATATGATATTAGGGCCACGGCCCACGGGCAATGTAATACACACAGCAGGTTCAGACTACGTAAAGAAACTTCCCTTTGAATATTAATTCATATCTATAATTAATTTAATTCATAAAAGAGTTATGTATATTTCTTAGAAATTAATAGATAGCATAAAATAGTCAAAATCATAATATTATTATTAATATAAGTATTCATAACATAAATATGAAATATTATAAATAATCATATTCGTATTCTTTTTTTATTTTTGATATTTTTGAATATTCAAAATAAGAAAAAAAAATCATTAAATATCTTAATGATTTTAATTATTATAAATTGTTTTATTTCTTATAATAATTAATTGTTATAATCAGAGTACATATGCCGAATTGGTTAAACAGGTGGCAAGCCAGCAAATATTAAATGCCCAATACATTTTATTTTTTTGGTAGTTAATGCCCAATACATTTAGCTGAAGGTTGCCAATCATTTTCCTTATTTATGCTCACTACTAATATGTGGTTATGATGAATTTCGATGAATTTCATTGTAAAACGTTCTATTGAAGTATTTATTTTTACTCTTTAATTAAAAAGATTACTTCATGATAAAATGAGGTTATTCATTTATTTATTTTTATTCTTAACCAATATCCCAACAAAAAGACTAATTCCTTACGTACTATTGCGACTAAAAAACCCTGTTAATAAACTTTTATCTTAAAACGTAGTTATCCTTTAAGAACATATCATGCTTTATACCACACATCCCTTATCCCTTATTGGTGATATGGTACGTATTAATTGAATATAGGACAGAAATTCAAACTTATAAATAGAATATAAAATTTGTCAACCCAATAAGTGACAATATCTCATATTGATAATTAAGAGTAGGGTCATCTGAGTTTGGTTTATATGGAAACGTTTGGACAATGTTTGGCACACAATATAATTCCGAGAAATGAACGGTTCTTGTTATATGCTTTGTTTTCCTGAATATAATGTTGGTCGTGTTAATGGCTAACGGCTCGATTCTTTCTTTGCAGTTATCATCCACTGGGTTAGTTGGAGGTTGCGATTGTAACCTTCTTTGTTTCATTCAATTTCTGTATATGAATGATATAACATTGATGTTTACAATTATTTGTGACAAAGAATACACCCAAGTTTTAGAAGTGATTACAATGTCAATAACCAAAATAAACTATTAATTTATTACGGCTTTTTGACCCTTATAACCCTTTACTAATAATTAATTATCAAATTGACCTTCATTATAAACTATTTCGAAAATTTAACCTCCCAAAAAACATAACATCAATCTGCCATTGTTTGACCGTTGACCACGAAGCCTACCCGGGTACACCCCTCCCAACCCGGGTAGGTAAAAAATACCCGGGTAGGAAGGGGTGTACCCGGTTATAGTTCTTGAATCTGGGGAAATGGTTGAATTATTTACCCGGGTAGGTAGGGGTGTACCCGGGTAAATAATTAGGGCGAGCTGTTATATGACCAACATAGATATCCTCTGATGCTGCTGTTATATGATCATTTACCATCTGTTCACTTCCCATATCTATTGGAACTGAACATGATTCAGGCACTGCTGCAGAAGCATCAATTTGCTCCTTCATGGGATACATATAGGAGTGAATTATAGGGCCAACAACATCCAAAGTAGGGCGAGCTTTAGAGGGAAGTAAGAAAACACTATCTCCATTTTCCTTAGATTCAAGGAAAGGAACAGCTTCTTCATATGCTTCAATTTGTTTTCCTTACATAACTCAGCATGCGACAATTCATTTTCTTAGAATCTCAAGTGAGCCCAACTCCCCGAGTTTAATTGCTTCATTAAAAAATAAAATGTTTTTGCAGAAGCGTTGAAAACAATTTGCAAGTTCAGCTTCAAACAAAAAATTAATATTTCTCAAGAACTCAAACAACTTAACTTGAAACCTAGAGAAACCATGGCTCTCAAAAACACTTGACAATGCCGATGAACATTTCATCATCTGAACAATTTAAATAGTATCACTACAAACACTAACAATCAAAATTGACACTACCAGAAGAGCAATTAAGAAAAGAAAAGATAAAAAAGATATAGATATTTATACCAGCATCAAATCATTGCCAACATTGGGAAACTCCTTCATAATTTCATGCACCACAGTTTCAGGCTCAACCCTAAGTCTATTTTCCTCCTCCGAAAACTCAGACACATCAGAATCGTGGACTATACCAGCATCAAATCATTGCCAACATTGGTGGTCGCTATTTACCCGGGTACACCTCTACCTACCCGGGTAAATAATTCAACCATTTTCCCATATTCAAGAACTATACCCGGGTAGGCAAAAAATACCCGGATAGGGAGGGGTGTACCCGGGTAGGCTTCGTGGTCAACGGTCAAACAGGGGTAGATTGGTGTTATATTTTTTGAGGAGGTTAAATTTTTGAAATAGTTTATAATAAAGGTTTTTTTGGTAATTAATTATTAATAAAGGGTTATAAGAGTCAAAAGGCCGATTTATTACTGGACCACACTTATTCGGATTAGCAGATATAGCAGTTAGTGTTAGGTCCAGGGAGAAGCCCGTGGTGGGGGACACCACCAATGGGCTAAGCTAGCCCAACCTTAGCAAGTGGATCCGACACCATGTTTCAACCCAAAATCTTAAGGCATTGGGTTCATGGTCCATCCAATTATATACTCTTAACTTAGTCCATTACCAACCAATGTGGGACTCATACACTTGAATATCACAACAATTAGGACTCTTCCCTTGAACATGCATTGCTTAAGGGCAATATTAATTAGTTAATTTTATAGAATAAGAATCATAATGAATTGGTATCCGTTATTATTGATTCTTATATGAATAATTCTTTAGTAGGATTAGTCTTCCAACTAAAAAGTGGGAGAAACTTGACAAAAAAAAAAAAGTGGGAGAAACCCCAAGGATAGCACACTTGGTAGCTAAGTGTGTCCCAAGGATTATGTCTTGGGTTTGATCCTTCACAAAGTTCTTTGAGACTAGAGGTGAAACCCTTGCTCTCTAAGTCTCATCGTGGGATTAGTGTCATTCTTTCTTCAGTGATAATTGTCTAATGCACCCTCTATTTTAATGAGAATTTAGCTCTAGAGCCATTTTTGTTTAATGCACCCTCTATTTCAATGAGAAATTAGCTCTAGAGCCATATTCCTAGGGAAAGGTGGTTGGAGGGAATTGAATGGGGATACCTCTTGGTTATACACAAAAAAGGAGAAATCAAAAGCATGACTGGATAGGCCAATTTCATTTTCTATCCCTATGTAATGTGCTTTACAAGCGACTTAGCAAAGTTATATATATTTTTATACAAGCAAAAATTGAACATATAACCTAATACAATCTACCCAAAATTACATTGAATCGACTTAAACCAATTATGAATAAAGTGATTTTACCATTTTAGGTAATCTTCGTGCCTCGCAAAATATTTAAGATAATATTATTAATTTATGATCTCCAAAAAAAAGTATTATTAATTTATTATAGCACAGTAAATAGTCCACATAATGAAAAATGTAGAAATGAGAAGATTTTATGGCCATGCAATAGATTTCAATAAAAACTTTATTTAGTTGCTACTCACAGAAATAAAAATACCTATAATTAACCAAATGATGGTAGCTTAGTGAGAGTGAGAGCATGTATTCCAGTCTCTCCAATATCATTTTTTGAGAGAGATTTAAATCCTTAATCCTGGATCCGCCTCAAACTCCGAATTAGTCCATATGAAATCTATGGATTTCCGGGGGAGAAATAAAAAATAAAAATACCTATCATTAATAAGCCGCCTGATCATGACTTAACATCCCCTAGCGTAAAAATACTATGGAATGGTAGTCGAACGGGAGAATTTCAGGCTAGCAAGTGTCTAAGACAAGGGGATCCTTTATAATTCTGTGAAGAAGACGACTTGAAGAAAAAGACTTGGAGCCCAATCATGGCACGTAAAAATGGGCCAAAAATATTTAATCTGATGTTCCCAAATGACTTATTATTATATGTAGAAGTTTCAAATTAAGGATCAAATAGACACAATCATGAAGAGACTCGATACTTTTTGTAACATCTTTGGACAAAAGGTCAATGCCCAAAAATTGAGTATTTATTTTTCAAGGATCGTTTTGGAGGAAGTTGCATCAAATATTGCAGACTTCAATGGTTTCAAAAGGGAGAACCAACTTGGTAAATACCTAGGATCCGGTGTATCACAAATATATTTATACACTAATATATAACTTTTTAAATCATAATTTTATAAAAGATTTAATATTTTCCATGTCATATTTTATCTCATATTGATATGAGAAATATTCAATTCTTTATAAACATATCAATTATTTATATAAATAAATATTTGTAGAATTTTATTTAATATTCTAATATATTTAAAAAATTAATTTTTATTAATATATTATTATTTTTATTTCATTTCCCCCAATATCATGAATTTTACAGAGTTGTGCTATTGAGCATATCAGCGTCATTTCTTATTTATTTTTTTGCCAACATTTTTTTTGGTGTTTATCTCCTACTTTGGAGTATAAATGCGTCAGATGATTTATTAACAGCCTACAACTCGATTTATATAAGGTTAGATTTGACCTATTATATTCAATAAAATAAAAAGACCCAGATTACCAAAAAAAAAAACCCAACCTTAAATAAAGGCAGTTCATAACATAGGTCCAACCTTAAATAAAGGCAGTTCATAACATAGGTCACAGACTCATTCTTATAAAGTTTGGCTTAAAAGCCTACTGACCGACCTATATACATTATATTACTTTTTGAATTAAAATGAGAAAATAAATACTTAAACAATGATATAATATTATTTTATTTATTTATTTCTAATTTTTTATAAGTATTAAGATCTAATCGGCTTAATTATGCAAATAGTCCTAGGTCAGATTTTTTTATTTTTAAATATAGATTAGGTTAACCCTATAATTTAGCTTAAACCAGATTAATAGGTTAAATCAAACTCAAAATACTTTATATAAATCTAACATGATCCATCTCATTTACACTCATACACTAACTCCTTTACGCTCCTCCTCCCACTCTACTCATCAATGAACAAGTTGTGGCAAAGGATACTAAATAAATTTATTTCTCACTTTGCTATTATAATTTTATTTTATTTTTGAAAGAATTGCTATTATAATATAAGTGCTCTTTTCATTGCTTTAAGTAGGTATAATAATCAAGGGAAAGAAATAGGCCTGACCCTTTACCTTTTGGCCGTTAACTAACCTAAGTTTTATACGGATATTTTAAGAAATTGTAACTATATTTTATTTATATATTATTAATATCATATTTTCCTATATTCATATTATAATTAAATATATAAGTATTTAAAATATTTACTTTGTTTTTTATCTTTTTCTTTTTTAGATTTTTTTTTTTTACAATTGGATAAGGATAGAAATCACATTTGACAATTATGGATACAGTATCCAAAAAAATAAAATTAAAGATAAATTGAAACGTTAAGGCTCATTGAAAGAAAAAAATTAGGAAAAAAACATGTTGAGCCAACTTAAGTATTATCCTTTTTGTAAATAGAAATCTTTAACTTTATTTTCGTCCCAATTAGTTCTTAATTAAACTCCAACTACGTTATAATTAATACATCTTTTTGATAACTTGAATTAACTTACTACTAGTGAATAAATCCTAACTCTTCATTCTTATAAACCTAAGTCATTGATTGATATTTTTATTTAAAAAGTTATTATCTTATTTTTTAATATACAGATTAAAAAAGACACAAGAATAAAAAATACAAAACTTGAAACATTGCTTTTTTATATCTTGGACCAGTAAAATAAGAAATAATCGGATTTTTAAATAAATAATATGCATTAATTAATAATTCATCGTAAAAGTTTAATTTCAAATTAATAGCAGGGCCTATTATAACAATAATGTTCTTGGAAATTAATTTGGACGAAATTAAAATTAAAAAGGCTTAAAGCTTATAAAGGAGAGTATACGCATTCCCCCTCCCCCAACCAAAAAAGAAAAGAAAAATACTAATTAAAAGAAAAAATACGTAATATTGAAATTAAAATATTAGCTTAACAAAGGGTTCATTTTTTGAGATGAAAATCATGGTGTTTTTATAATTTTAATTTATTTCATGTTATAATAGTATTTATATTTATAAAATTTTAAGTTTTCAATACCAAAACGACATCATTTTGGGAATATATGCAGATAACTTATCTGCATTAACTTCAGAAACATTTTTCCCCTCAACAAATTAATCAATTGTTAAAAATGAGTACTCAAACTTAATGTATATAGATTGACGTTTATGATGTAAAGAACCAATTCAACCCAAAAGTTTAAACTGTTGGGTGATGCTACATTAATGATTTTATATATCTTTAACATGCCCCCTCACACGAGAGGCCACTGGGCATGAAGGGTAGACAATAAAGAATCAATTCAACTCAAAAGGTTAAATTATTGGATGAGACTACATTAATGATTTCATATATCTCAACATATCATAATCATCGATTTTTGGTGTTTTTACATATTCAGACTCTTTCTTTTCTTTCCTTTTATCCTAATTGTTAAGGAGATGACGATGCGTAGTCGTATTCAATCCGCAAGTTTGGGAATGCATCAACGAATATTATAAGAATAAGATATAAAGTATGCTCATAAAATTAATTTCATTTCATATTATTGTTATTATATTTTTAATTAAAATATCTTAAAATAAACTAATACATATGTTTTAAACACAATAAAATGTCTATTTATTTTTATGTTAAATCGGATTACAATTCAAAGACATATGGTTCCTTTTAATATTTATTTATAGGATTTTATATTTCGTTTGAATGGTGCTGACATGGGATATCTATTTTTCTTACACATGAGTCCCACATCTTTTTAAATTAAATTTAATATGAGAAATATAAAACTCTTATTTATAACGTTTGAATGGGCCGAAGGGAATATGACCAAAATGAGCATTACAATATTTGAATTTAAATATAAAACCTACTTTTCACCAAAATATATATATATATATATATATATATATATATATATATATGGGAAAAATAAATCTTATGTTATAGGAGATTGTAATCTCACATTACATAAGTTTTCTCTATTTAAAAAAAAAAACAAAAAACAAAAAAATGTGTGGCACACCTTTTTATGGTGTGTGTAGGAAGTATATTATTTTCTCGGGTGGTGGAAAAAACAAACCCATATATATATATATATATAAAGGGTTTTATGTTTATTATGTTGTAGTAAAAGTGATTCTGATGTAATAAATTCACTATATATATATATATATATATATATATATATATATATATATATATATATATATATAAAACCTACTAAAAGAAAAGGAAGTGTCTTTAAAACATTGCTTGGATCTAGCGGTCCGATGGATTTAATCGGGAATTGGACACTTATTTGATTATGACCCTGGTTTTAAAATCAAATTGATAGTTAAGTCATTTTAAATTAATTAAAACTTATCAACACGCACCCCCACCCCCTTTCATAGAATCAATTGACTCAATCAATTAAACTAATTCACCGTAAAATTATTACCAGATATTTTTTCATAAGTCATACTATTTTAATATATTTTAGATAATTATTCGTGAATTATTTTTTATAAGTCATATAGTTGAAAACCACGTAAATATTTACCAAAAAAAAAAAAACTATGTAAAAAATTTCGGCTCACTCTCTATTGCTTTAGAAAAAACTAGCTTTAGGGTCCTATTTTAAGAAGTAAACTACGAAGCGTACTACTTTTTGGCCGTTAACATAAAAAAAAAAAAACTAAATAACAGAAGCAAAAAGGAAAATGGAAACAACGAAGAAAATGGTATAAAAAATTATCAACTGTAAATACTAAATAGGTTAGGCTTTGGTTTAAATAGATCATATTTATGTAAAAATATTGGGTCTAACCTGGCCTGTAAACCTATGTAGTCCCCAAATTATAAGTCTGCCCTGATCGATATTTAAAACATAAAAAACTTAACTTAGGCCTGTTAGCCTGTTTAAATCTATTAAACATTCAACAATTAAAAGAATAACTAAAATAATATTACTTTATTATTCAAAATTATTAAAATCATAATTTTACTTATTTTATTTAAAATAAATAATATGATATAGCCTATAATTACAAGTTTGGCCTGATCAATATTTTAAAAAATAAAAATCTTAGCCTAAGCCTGTTTAAGCTTATTAAACATTTAACAATTAAAAGAATAACTAAAATAATATTACTTTATTATTCAAAATGATTAAAATCATAACTTTACTTATTTTATTTAAAATAAATAATATAATATAGGCTGCCCCATAAGCTTATAGGCCTGACTTGTACAAAAAAATTCTATAGCCTGTTTTCTAAATAAATTTTTTTAAAAGTCTAGTCATGTTCTATTTTACGATTTGTAATAGGTCAAATTTGACCAAATATAGACTAGGTGATAGGCTCTTGTATGACAGCTAGCCCATTTAGCACACCAAATACTGGAAATTTATTTGATATTACGGATGTACCGTAGATTCAATGCATCTTCCACTCATATTGTGACACATGTTTTATTTTTGTCAAATCAATAATAAATAATTTATTTTAAAATTAAGAGAGAGTGATTCGATATAAAATAAGACACGTGTCATAATATGAGTGGAAGATGCACTGAATTTTCAGTACATCCGTAATACTAAAGATATTCCCAAAATACTGAAAAGAAAGTTACACTCATGACTTACATTTTATTTTTATTTTTTTTAGAGTTACCCAACCCTAATTACCTCTTTGAGGCGAGTTGGTTCCCCCCAATTTCTCCACGATGTCGACTCTTTAAACTGGCTATGGGATTAATATGAAATGCGGGATCAATGATGGCTAGAGATTCGGCCCGCTAAATTTTATTTTTTTAAGTCAATGTTGGCAACTAATTGTCATAATTAGGAAGTAAGGCGGTGTGCGCTTTGCAAAACAAGAACGCAGGCAAGTAAATTAATGACAAGAGAAGGTAGGCGTTGGCAGGAGTATGTCACTACCAGTTGGCTATTCATTTTAAATTCTGTTTCAATATGTTCACACTTGCTTATTTATATGGATTGGTACAATGTGTAGCTTTTGTAATAATAGTTCGGGTAATATTGTTGTTAGCTCAAGCTATTGATTTATTGTCAATTATATATATATATATATATATATATATATATATATAAATTGAGGAATAATCTGCAAATGATTTTACCCGTCGCTAGCCCCAAAACTACGTCATTTTGATTAATAAAAGGTGTTTATGTAATTTCAGGTGAATTAATGAAAGATGTTTCAGTAAAATGTATATGATATAAAAATAAATAAAATTACATATAACACCCAATTAATTCACCTATCTCAATTACATGATTTTATTAATCAAAACGTCGTAATGATTTACTCAATAAATTAAAATTATTAAATGTTTTTCCCTATATATATATATATATATATATATATATATATATATATATATATATATATAAAATTGAGGAATAATCAACATTTATAGATATAAATCCAATAACTCCTATCTCAAGTTGATTTTATTTACATCTAATGATTTACTCAATAAATTAAAATTATTAAATGTAAATAAAATTAATGTCTATAAATATATAAAACTTACGCAGTAAAAATTGATAATTTCCTATGCAAAATAGAATTCAAGCCCTTTTACTCTGATTTTCTTACAACAAGATCTAATTTTTTTTTGAAATGGTTCCTCGCCTTCAACCATTCAGATATTAATCCACGGTGATTATTTTTTCACTATTTATTTTAATGCATTCTTCTATGATCACCATTAATTTATATCAAGATAGATGAGATCCTCTTACATAATCTTATGTCACATGTTCCCATTTTCCCCTGTCCAACCACCCTTTTTTTTTCATTATTTTTTGTGCGTATACATACGGCAGTGGCATACAGAAATAACTCTTTGGTATTATTATTATTATATCAATATGCAGTGCATTTTATTAATGAAAGTAGTATACATCAGAAAAAAGAGAGAAAATTTGATAAAAATAAAATAAAATTAATTGATATGTAATATTTTCATTGATAAATATACTAAATTTTTAATACAACAGTAATACGAAAGATTTATTCCACGTGAGGAGGGTATGCATGTTTGTATGGTAGATATACGGTGGTTCCACACTTGCATCAGTTGCATGTGTTGTCAAAAGTTAACTGGTGATTAATAAGTAGCTGATCATGACTGATTACTAGTCACAACTCGCAAGTTTCTTTCTGTAGTACACGCGTTCTTTTCTGTACTGTTTGTTCTCCTTTCTCTTCCATTGTGCATAGTATAATATAAGATATAATAGTATAAGAATTGATAGTGTAAGAAGTAATTAAATTTTAATACTATCCAGCATTTGGTACGGTAATGTATAAAATTAATATTCTCCAATATTTTAATAATTAATATATTAAAAAAATTTATTTTAATATATAAATATTGCAATGATATATTAATTTTTGTAAATTGTACTCATAAACAATATTAATACATCAATTCCTTATCAGGCCTAATCCATCACTCCTAAGTCGGATTAAGTTATACGTCATCTTGATGTATAAAGGGATAAGTTTATACTATATGATGGTCACATCAAACAACTGAAAATGTCATAACGTATAGTATAAGCTTATACTATCAGGCCTTATACATTATACCAAACATGCCCTTAGAGGCGTTTGGTAGCCGGTATTTTTCAAGATTCTCGGGAAACTGAATTTTTCTAAATTTTTAATTTTTTGATATTATAGTAAACTGAATGTTTTCATCATATTTCTGAAGATCGAGATTCCCAGATAAAATTTTTTTCTCCTCTACCATCATAATTATATCATTAATATATGAGTTTTATAAGAATTATGTTATAGGAAAAGTGATTGTGTAATGTTATAGAGATTCGTTTTGCGTGCCAGAATTTTATTTTATTTTTGCTGCGGGCCCCACAAAATGTTGTGAGTGTAGGAAAGTTTTTCTCGTCACGTTAAATGATAGATGATAAACCCTTAATATATTGTAGGGTTTTATTAATGTCATGTTAAAGGAGATAAGTTATCTCATGTTATAGAGATAAATTTGTGGGCTCCACCACCTGAAAAATAAAAAGAAAAAGAAAAAATTGACACATTTATCGAAATATGTATAGGAGAGAAAGTTATCACATATAACATAAGAATAGTTTTTCCCTATACTGTATGCAAGAAAAACATGCAGTGGTAGTATTGCAATTAGACAATCAAGCATTTATCATCGATTTGATTCTATTAACTCATTCAGTTTAAATTTACTTTTCTAGGTAATAATTAAGTCACTCTCAAACTCATCATGAACTGTTTATGTCATCTACTCAATCAGGAAATTGATAATAGGCTTTGAATTATTGAGGTTTGGCATCTGTCTTCTTGTCTGTTCTCTTTTTCTTATACTTTTCTATTTTTCTTCTCTCTACCAATATCGTATATCATATAACTCCACCCGCAATTTCTTCACTTCCACATAAATGCGCATTATGTCGTTCTTCCTCATATCTATTTTCTCTTTTTTTATTCTAGTCAAGCTTACTCTTAGCAGCTTTTAGAACTTTCACTGTGAACATTACGTGTACTATTATTCATCAAACTTAACCATGAAGACCAAATCTCTAGTATGGATTTCTTTAGGTTCCGATCTCAAACTTAAATAGGTAATCTATCTCCTTCACTTTCTTCATTTTGCTCACTGTATATTATTTCCCTCTGAAACATCCATTTGCCAAAGTTGACTAACCTCAGGTAGCATAGGTAGCTTTTCTCTATTGCATGATTGAATTGATTTCTAGCTTTATTCATGATACTTGGTGTGATTTATTTAAAACCCAAGCTGACAAAGTTATTCAATGGTGGTCATAACCAGCATTAATGGTTATCGCTTGTCCTTAATTTAAAGCATGCATTAATTAATACTCAGGTACATATACACTTTATTTTTCATTACTGCGAATTTGTTAGTAATAATCAAAGGGTTTTAATTTCTTTACATCAATGAAGGTTTTCAGAACTTTGTTGAGTACAACGAGAATTAGGTCGCAAATCATAATCATACTTGAAAACCATATTGAATCACATCATATAGATTGTCATTTAATATGAAAATGAATAGTCAATAAACGTTTTTAAGACTGCTGTATGTTGATAAACAATGAAAATGGCGGTGGTGATATGCCATGATTACTCCGGTAAGAATTTTCAGATCGAATGCTAATGTGAAATTGTAATGCTTAATTAGTTTTGGAAAATCATCCATAGTTATTTTCACTCTAGACATTTGCATTAAGAATAAATCTAATTCTACGATTAAATATAACTTCAGAAAATAGGATTGAAAAGCCTAACTCCAACTACGTGAGGCATATATCATATCTAATTCCATACAAATCAAGCAAACAAAATGTTTTTGTTGGGATATTGCAGGGAATACAGGGGTTTTTTTAAAGTGATCCGGGACTTCTTCTTTTTTTTTTTTTGAATTTGGGGACTTTTTTTTTTTTTTATGGTGGTCTCTTTTTCATTTTTGAAAAATTATGCTTCCCATTTTGCCTCACACTTTTTTGAAAATCCCCTCCCACTCCCTTGTCCTTTGCTATTAGGGGGCGTTTGGTTGAGGAGAAATTTTTAGAATACTAGGGAAATGTAATTGATAGGGAAATAGTTAGAAAGTGAGATAGGTAGGAAAATGTAAAAAAAAGTTGTTTGGTGGGAAAAAACTTTACTAGGGAAATTAGATAACTTTTATGAAATATATGTTTGGTTGAAGGTAAGATATAGATGGGAAAATAAGTTGGTATTACGAAAATAACCCTGATGTTAAATCTTTATGTCGGTGGCATGCTACTGTTTATCCCAAACGTTGATTGGTAACACGTGGATTGTGGAGTCAATTGCTGCATTTAAGTTGCTACCTTTTGTTAGCCAAGAGAGGTTTAGTAACTCTATTATCCATGGATACTCTGTAATAAGAGAAGAAAAATAACTCTTCGAGATTATATTTGTTCTCGGAACCAGATTTATACTTTTTTGTTTTTTCTTTTAATGTAAACCATTGGACTCAGTTGTGCGAATTTAAGAGTTTCGTGATGTGAAGTGCAATGCAGCAGGCAGTGTTTTATTTTTTTGAGCATGACCATTGTCTTGTAAATTCTTTTTTTCTTTCTGGATTAAATGATAATTTGGAACAGGAAGTGTTTAACTTGTTAAGGAGGCACAGATAGCATTTACATTTTCTGGATTGTCCTGTAAGAATTTGGAACAATTTTTAAAAACTTGTTAAGTTTTTTGTTTTTATTGTGGATTACTTGATCAATTTTTTTCTTATAACACAATTTGCACTGCTGCGTTAAATTAGGAAAATGATCCAATCTGGAAACACGTGAAGGAGGCAGAGAGTTCAGTCGAAGGTAAGAACACGAACCTACATGCAATTTGTGAAATTAAAATCTAACACCATGGCTAACGGAAAAATGAAATCTTTGTGTGGAAAAAAACCACAACACAGACCAAACAATTTTTTTTTCCCTTACCTCACCTTTGAGAGTAACCAACCTGATGCATGTTCAGTGATGGTTTCATTTTTTCAAAGCAGACACAGGAAGAAAGTTTTTTTTTTTCCACTGCCCTTGGGTGTTCCTGTCTGCAACTGAGGGTATGGTCGTCATGTGGTTAATCAGCCATTTCTCCACTTAGGTAGACATCGTCCAATACCACCTATCAAATGGGAATCTCTCGCCCTGCATTTCAGCCAAATTGACATGCAAACTCGATTGACGGGGAACTGATTTCGCTATCGAAATTTACGGAACAATTCAACCAAACACGGTGATTCAAGAATCCCACTTACCTGAATCCCATCTATCTGATAAGATAGCTCCAACCAAACGCCCCCTTATTGAAAAGGGACTATGTGTTGCGGGCCCACTAAAACAAAGCTCGGAATACAGAGTCCTTTGGAGTACGCAGAAGACAGCACTTTTCAATTTTTTATTCTGGAAAGTTATATCATTTTTCATTTGGCTCAATTGTGCTGGGAAAAGCACTATTCTAATAATTTTGGATAAAAGAATTGTCTAGTTAAGATTTATTGGATAAATTTTACTAAAATAATACGGTCAAAACATATCACATATACTGATGGAACTAATCCCGTCAATGAATTGGGCAATCAATTTTAACTGGGCAATTCTTTTGTCCAAGATTTTTAGAATGGTGTTTTTGCGCAATTGTGCATAGCATAAGATAAGCTATGACACTATAGGATCTGATAGTATAAGATCTGATTGTATAAGATCTGATTAAATTTTAATATTATCCAGTGTTTAATATGGTATTGTATAAAATAATATCCTTTGCATTTTAAAAATTAATAAATTAAAAAAATTATTTTAATATATAAATATAGAAATGATATATTAGTTCTTGGGGATTGTTATTGTAAGCAATATTAATACATCAACCCCTTATCATGCCTAATCCACCACTCCTAGGCTTGATTAAGTTATACATCATTTTGATGTATAAGAGGATCCTGCTGTATAAGCTTATACTATACGATAGTCACATCAAATAACTGAAAATGTCATAACGTATAGTATAAGTTTATATTATATATCAGGTCTTATCCATCACACCAAACATGCCCTAAACTACGGTTTATGTTTGACAGCTGATGCCCGATAAAGAAAATCATTCAATAAAGATTACTGTGTATGAGCTACAGAGGTATTCATTTCGGAGTAATTTTTCTTCCGATTCACAAACACTCCGGCGCTAATTTTGTAGCGGAAAAAGCATGCGTACCTCATCAAATTTTTATCATACTAAATATGTAAAAATTGAGTGTAGTTTAAAACCAATGCTGAAAAGTCAATAGCACATGCTTGCCGACTATCTAGCACCGATATTAATAGGGGATACGCGACACGATACGACACGACACTCCGACACGTCAATTCTAAAAAATGTTAGATTTCGACACGTTAGAACACGTTTTGATATTAAATAATATTTTTAATTTATGTAGTGTATATTATATTTAATATTCAATATTTAACAAAAAAAATGAAACTAAACTTATAGCATGCATCAATTTTGCAAAAAAACATAAGATATCCCAAATATTTATATTAAACTCAATAAAATGGTAATCATAATCTAATGAATCTAATAGTTAGAACTAAAAACTCAACGCAACGCAACCTTTGAACTTTTTTTTGAATTTCTATAACGCGTGTTGGAGTGTCGGAAATTGTTGGACACGACACGTCAGGATTTTTAAAGTGTCGGTGCTTCATAGCTTACTGACAAGTCACTTGATATGCTATTGCGTGAGAAAAATTAGCCTGGTATTTTCGGTGAAGTACAATTTATTAAAATTCAACCCCGTCAATGCCACATCCAAAAATATAAAATTATAATTATATAATTAATTATAATTAGGTTCGGATTAAAATTATAATTTGACCCGAGCTACAATTTGTAATTTGGCTCTATCTAAAACTTAAAAATATTTTTGGTAAGAGATTTTGGTAAGTTGTATAAGATTATGTGTTCAATTTTTACTTGTATAAAAAAATTAGTAAAATTAAAAATATTTGATAAAATTATAACTCTT
The DNA here is from genome assembly GCA_032173675.1 of Gastrolobium villosum. Taxonomy (NCBI): domain Eukaryota; kingdom Viridiplantae; phylum Streptophyta; class Magnoliopsida; order Fabales; family Fabaceae; genus Gastrolobium; species Gastrolobium villosum. The sequence goes on along the minus strand of JAVKPL010008508.1, from coordinate 254,958 downwards.
ATTGGTGTTGTCTGCTGAGGTGATCTTGTTAGAGAATAAATATAAAGTATTAAAAAGACCGTCACGCACCTCGTCACGCAAGAGCCCTTTGGGCTTGAAGCGTGGATATGACACAAGCCCATTATTGGTTTGCATTGTGCTTATCTTAATTCCACCTGAAAGTGGGGGGCGGTGAGGATCAAACTCGTTACCTCATGGTCCCTGGAGCTCTGATATCATGTTAAGAACCATTTCAACCCAAAATCTTAAGGTGATAGGTGATAGTTTTTTTAATACTTTATATTTTATTCTCTAACACACCCTCTCACGCAAGAGCCCTTTGGGCTTGCGTGGTTATGGCACAAGCCCGTTATTGGTCTGTCTTGTGCTGCACAAGCCCATTTTTTGGTCTGCCTTGTGTTTTTCTTAATTCCACCTGAAAGTGGCGGCAGTGAGAATCGAACTCGTGACCTCATGGTCACTGAAACTCTGATACCATGTAAAGAACCACTTCAACCTAAAACCTTAAGGTGTTAATACCATGTAAAGAACCACTTCAACCCAAAACCTTAAGGTGTTAAGCGATGGTCTCTTAATGAAGCTTTTTGTTTTATTCTTAATGATGCTTTTGTTTTATTCTCTAACACATCCCCTCACGCAAGAACCCTTTGGGCTTGAAGCGTGGACATGGCGCAAGCTCATTATTGGTCTGCCTTGTGCTGCACAAGCACATTTTTTTTTGTTTGCCTTGTGCTTTTCTTAATTTCACCTGAAAGTGGAGGCGGTGAGGATCGAACTCGTGACCTTATGGTCATTTAAGCTCTGATACCATGTTAAAAACTAATTCAACCCAAAACCTTAAAGTAATAGATAATGGTCTTTTTAATACTTTATATTTTATTCTCTAACAGCTATGTATTTAATATAGTTTAAATATATTATAATATGAACTAACTAAAATTAAAAAAAGGGTTCATTTTTCTGTAGTTACTGCAGATAACTTATCTGCAGTAAGCCCAATACGATGTCATTTTAGGGCGAAAATCATGGTGTTTTGTAATTTTAATATATTTTAGGGTTATTATAGTCTTTATAATTATAATTTTATAATCTTTTAATCCCATATTGACGTCGTTTTGGAATTAAATACAGATAACTTATCTACATTAATTGCAAAAATATTTTTCTGTTAAAAAAAATACATAAATAATTTTTTTGACCCTAGGTCAAATTGGAATCTTGCTCTGTCACTGGTTGTGTTCTAATTAACTTGTATAATGGGAACAAGTCTCCCACACACACACACACACAAAAAAAAAAAAAAAACAGTTTCATTCCTACTAGGCGTTTCTTTCTCCCATCAGATATTCAAGGGGCCTTTGGTACGAGAGTAATTTGTTTTTTACCCGGGAATCATCATTTCCGGTAATATAGTACGAATTTTTTAAAAAAAAAATTGGGTTATTATTCTGATTCGATATTTGGTTGATTGTAAAATATTATTAGAAATATTAAATGGAATTATTACAAATATACGCATTTGTTTGAATACATCATCTGTTTAATCATTTTCCAAGGCAGGTCAATTTCATCCAATAATTTGTTTTGCAGTTTCCCAAGGGGTGGAAAAAAATTATACTATGGGTCAGATTGTATTTTTCCTTGGGAAAGTGTAGTGTTAAAATAAAGGATTTGCAATTTCTCATGTTGCATGAGAAATGTAAGTTTTTCTACACAGAGAGAAAGAATTCCACCTATGGAAAAAAATATAAAAGTGATTTTTCACATTGGGAAAGTGTAGTGTTAAAATAAATGTGGGAAAAAAGAGTTGAGAATAATTTCAAAATCTGCATACCAGTATTGTTAAACCCGGACCGAGTATCAACCCGGTCGGAATATTGGGTCACTGATCGGACCGGTTGATCCATATATATATATATATATATAAATATGAAGAATCAATATTTGGGTGCAACTTAAGAAACATTAATTTTCCTGCTCATTCACAAAAAATCTCGAATCTTGAAAAAATGACACAGTAACTCTTCTTCTTGATGAGTGTATGCATATGAAAAGTTTTTTTGTTTGGATGGTGTAGCAATATATAACCCTGTGTTTTTTTATTTTGACACGTTACATAAGGAAACTCAGGTAAAATTATCATAGGAGGAATCTAAACATTAGCAGAAAACATTTCGTATAAATGAGTACATATACTGCATAGAAGTGTACAACTTTTATGTCAAGTGAAACCAATATAACCTTGAACAACCCCTCTTGCGTCTGAGATTGTTGATCCAAGTATTCACGTTTTAGACTAATCTGTACACAATACATGCATTTGATAAACATACATACATAACTAATAGCAATAGAACTATATGGCGTGCTTAATGAATGCAATAATAGACCAATTGAAGGTTGTTTCTCAACAGCCATGATCAAGGCATACCTTCCCTCAACAAATAGCAAAAAAAATTAACAAAACATGGCAACGGAAGGTTGTAATAAGTCATGTAGGCATTATTTGGTTAGACCCATTATTTGGAATAATAGGAATTAAAATCTGAATATTAATAAAGGGGTTGTATTTTCTTATGTAACATGAGAGGAGTTTTTTTTCCTGCCCATACAACCAAGTCGACCAATTAATTAAAAAATATATATTAACATGGAGATTGAGCTCTTAGAGTAACTTTGTTCCTACGACATGAGATTTATTTATCCCATTAACAAAACAAAGAAATGCAAAATCTACATGTAACATGGCAATAAAACTCATTTGAAGTTAAAAATTTTAATGCCCTTGAATTTTAAAAATTTATCAAAAGGAACTGTATTAGACGCATCCCTGATATCGAATCGGGAGAGATATTACAAATCTAGGATAAAAAGAATGAAAGAAACAAAAGAAAGAGATCCTGAAGAACCAAAATGGAGGTTTGGCGTGAGAGCAGTGATGAAAGCCTGGTGCTATTAAAGCTTTGGCGCTCTGTTATTTGCAAGAATGGTTAGACCCATTATTTGCAAGAAGCTATTTGAAGGGAGGGTTTTATTAATTTAAGTGTTGTTTCCAACACACACAAATGGAAAGAGAGAATGGAATGATGAAAGAGAAAGAAAAACACCTCATCTCTTTAATGTGTGAATAGGAAAGTGATGTTATATTAACTTACATATAAACATAAAACCCTTGAAGGAAAGGTAAACCATGAAAGGGAAGGAGGGAGACTCAAACTCACCAATGCGGCAGCGATGAAGAACACCACCAGGAGCGACGCAGCGGCGACGAAGAAGACTATGTATTTCGAACGGTTTAGCCTTTTAGCCTTTAGGGATTTCGCAAACTTTAGGAATTTTTTAGACACAGTTGTTTTTGTGTGATATAACTTTTTTTTTTCAAGTTATTATGGTTTTTATTGAATGATATAAAAAAATATATATATACTCTAGGTTTCTTTTTATTGAAGATTTTTTTTTTGTTATATTGCAAACAGATTTGGTGCTTTTTTGGGCCGAGTTCGTGTAATAAACGGATCACACTTATATTATAAGATTTTTCGGGTCGTGTCGTGTCAAAACCCGGTGGGTCGTGCAGGACACTAATAATTAATCGGGTCGTGTTCGGGTTGATTGCTGTCCGGTCCAATAGCTGCCACCCCTACTTTTTGGTGGATATCTATCTTTTTCAAGTATGGTTTTTAGAAACATCATGTTTGTTTCAACATATTTTCTCCAAAAACCCATCTATCCAGGGTCACCAAAACCTGCTGTTCAAAAACCTAATTTGACGGTGGGATTTTCGGAAAACCGGTTATCTCACAACACTGTTGCATACCAATTTCCCACATTTTTCCCCACCAAACAACTTTTTTTTACATTTCTCTAACTATTTCACTTTATCCATCTCCAATCATTTCTTTATCTATTACATTTCCCTACTATTCCAATAAAAATTTCCATACCAAATGCCCCCTTAGGGATTTCGCAAACTTTAGGAATTTTTAAGACACAGTTATTTTTGTGTGATTTTTTAAGTTTTTTTTTTTTACTTTACCAAAAGAAATTACAAAAAGGTGTTTGGTAAGTCCAAAATTTCTCTGGGAAAATTTAGTTAATTACACTGAATTGGGAAAAAAAAATTTCCCAAAATATTTTTAATATTCTCATACCCCCACCGTACTTTCTCAGGATTTCTAAACCAATTTTCATACCACACACCTCGCTTTTACGAAATTTTACTATTAGGTTTAGGTCAAAACAGAGGTTCTTTGGTTCAATCTTGAAAAGTACTAATTACTGTTGCTTGTCAAATGAAATTACGATATTACATTGCAATTTATCCTCTCATTTTAGTTGGCAAAACCATAACTTCCTGATAATAGTAACTAGAAGTCATTGGTTATTCTTCCTCTGGTTGACCACTTGGAGTTTGTTGGGAGGAATAAATCTTTGGTATTATTGTTGTACCAAAAATTCAGTACATCTCACGAATAAAAATATGATATGTCAGTCAAAATTTTCTTTTTTCTGTCAAAATTTTTCTCTCTCTTTTAATGTGTAATACTCTCATTAATGAGATATATTGAATTTAGATATAATAATAATACCAAAGATTTATTCTGTTAGGAGGCATCAAAGATTATTGTACAATACTTAACAAAACTAAGATAATTGTATAATAATTTTGTTCTGAGAGAGCAGGCATGGGAGTGAGCACCCTTCGTTAACCAAAAAATTTAATATACTATCGTAGTATTTATATTCCACCATAACTTTAATATTATATTTATATATTCTGAAAAATACATTATTTTGAATAAAAATTGTACTCAATATTCACCGCGACGGTTGTACCAAAATTGTACCAAAAATATTCTCCTCGTTAACGCAGTATATGCATATATAGCATCTTGACATAGTCAATGAACCGTATTTAAAGTTTTACACTTTCACGTTCTTTTTCTTGTCCTTGACACGTTTCTCCACTCAAGATGAGACAACTGGTCTGCTCCACAATTTAATTATCTTATGGGAATTGTCCAATTCCCACAATATAGGAATCATAATTTTAATGGGTTTTATAATTCTCATTCAACATGAGAATTATAATTTTTCTACACATCCTTCGATTTCCGTGTTGACATGAGTTCTACATATAATTTTTTCTAACACATGGGTCTCACATGTTTTTTATCTCTATAACATGAGATTTCAATTCTCCTTCAACATGAGAATTATAAAACACAATTTTAATTTATTTATTTGGCCTCATTCCTTACCATTATTATTTTTATAAGTAAACTGAGCGACACCAATTAATTTGGAGAAGTTGAACCAACCATTGGCCACCTACCTTAGCCTCTGTAAATAAACCATATATCCCAACCATTTAAGTTCATATTCCAGCTGGGGAGTTAGTAGTTGAGAACCTCCAACTTAGTTAGGCCTATAGTATGGACTAGCCAGAGGTGACGAATCACGATGACTAAAATGGAAAGACAAGCCGCATAGAGAAAATGAGTTTTTTTTTTTTTTTTTTTTTGAATAAGTGAGAAATGAGTTTCTATCATTCAGGCAAATTCCTACAATAACAATAGAGACAGTACTCTTAGAACTCCTCCTTCATGTCTAACTAACAATATTTGGTCACCTTCTGTTGTTAATATATATGACTTGAGGGGGATTTCAGAAAAATTAGAAGAAAATAAATAAAGATATGTTTTGCATTTAAAAAATGAGGAAGGTTATACTTACAACTTTTTTTTTTACAACCATATTTTAACACCGTTGATTTCCGTCAATTAACGGTTATCATTTATTGTGAATTAATAATTAATTAATAAGTTTAATTTGAAAAAATGATAACCGTTAATTGACGGAAATCAACGGTGATTAGATATGATTGTAAGAGATGGTAAGAAAAGAAGGTTGTAAGTATAACCTTTCTCTTTAAAAATATGTATTTTCATTTCTTTCTAATTTTTTTTCCATTTATACAAAAGAAAACAAGTGAAGCACAATAAAGAATGAAGAATAAGGCATTCAAGCCCATGTGTACTTAGCCCACTCATACTTCAAATTTCCTGCCCGGTTGAGTTGAATGAGCTCACATACATGCCCACGTTAAGCGGTTGGGCCTTGGACCCATTTATTAAATTTGTATCTCTGACCTTCTGTTCATTGCTTTGCGTTTTTTTTTTTTTTTTTTTTTTTTTTTTTGGCTTAGCATAGCACTGAAGATTGTGTTGCCCACCTTCCATGACGAAGCTGCAGGGGCTTGCCAGTTTAGCGAACCAATGTCTCCACAGATTTCCAATTTTCCAAAAAAAGAAAAAAAACTGAATGCATGAAATTCCACCCTATAAAATAAATTTAAAAACAAATCTTTGGAGCATTGATAGAAGTAGATTCTTTGATTTTGAGTAGGGGTGGCAATTTAAGCTTAGCATAGCACTGAACACGAAATTTTCGTGTTGCCCAACCCGTTTAATAAATGGGTCGTGTTCGGGGCTATAACACGAAAATATTCGTGTCGGGTCAAACCCGTGAACCCGCCTCCCGCAAATATAATTTTTTTTAATTTTTTCAAGGTTATTATGGTAATTTTATTGAATGATATTAAAAAAAATATATACACCTTAGGTTTCAAACTACCCTTTCAGATTTTATTGAATGAAGATTTTTTTTTTGTTATATTGCAATCAGATTTGGTGCTTTTTTGGGGCGAGTCGTGTAATAAACGAATCACACTTATATTATAAGATTTTTCGGGTCGTGTCGTGTCAACCCGCAGAAAAAGTGGTTCGTGTTCGGGTTGAGAATTTTGACACTAATAATTAATCGGGTCGTGTTCGGGTTGAGTCTATTCGTGTTCGTGTCAGACACAGGTCGACCCGAACCCGACCCACGAACACGATTTGCCACCCCTAATTTTGAGTCATTAATTGCATATTTATATAATATCTTTTTATAACAATTTATTGCATAAAGTTCCAAAAAACTAAAATAACATTTCACGTTACTGAAAAATCTAAAAACTAATTCTCTCTTAAAATCGCTGATGAGTCCTAACTGCATTTTTAAATTAGGCTGAAACGGATAGAGAGAAAATCAAATAAAGAAAATGGAGGTAAGGTTGGAGTTTACAATTTTCTTACATTTGGATGTATTGGTGAAAAAAGCAGATGATTTATCTGCCATAACTGTAGAAACATTTTCCACATCATAGTTTTGATAATCGGGTATCCATCGCGTTCTGTCTAATTTTTTTTATTTTTTTTTTGGTTAAGCTTTCGGATAAGGTCAAATGCTTTATTCATCAAATACAAAGCACACTTAAAAGACAAGTTTGTTAAGATTTTAATTTATCAATTTCATATTTGATTTAAAGTATTTATGAATTGGGGTTATTTAGTGACGTGAGATGGACCCAGCGTCACTAAGTGCCGCTACCCTCCCACTGCGTCACTCACATTCTTTTTTTTTTTTTTTTTTTCTCAATTGAGTGCCCCCTCCCCTGGGGCGCTCACGGGATTGTGCCAAGTGGCACAATCTCGTTATTTTTGTTACCGTAAAACTTCAGAAGGCCATAACTTTTGATTGGGGTATCCAAATCAAATGATTTTTTTTTATTTCACATAATTTTTCGATATCTACGCAATGACACCTCATTTGACATGTTTTATCTTCCATTAACTTAGTTCAAATTTACAACAATAGTTTCACTTTTTTACAAATTTGAACTATGTTTGTGAGAGATAAAATATGTCAAATATGGTGTCATTACGTAGATCTCGAGAAATTATATGAAATAAAAAAAAATCATCTGATTTGAATACTCGAGTCAAAAGTTATGGCCTTCCGAAGTTTTACAGTAACGCGAATAATGAGATTATGTTACTTGGCACAATCTTGTGAGTGACCCAGGGGAGGAGGGACGGCACTCAATTGAAAAAAATAAATAAATAAATAAAAGAATGTGAGGGACGCAGGGGGAGGGTAGCGACACCCAGTGGTGACGCTGGGTCCCCCCGCGTCACTTAATAATCCTCATTCATAAATACCTTATATCAAATACCAAATTGATAAATTAAATGGGTAAAAACCTCAAATAGGTGAAAGAGCCAGTAAAATCGTTTGCCTCGAGTCAATTAAACTAGAAAAACTACATAAGGCTACTATTAATCTATAGGAACAGTGACCAATTTGCCACTGTTCATCATAAAATTTATCAGAATGCCACGCGTACAACAAAAATTACCAAACTGCCACGTAGGCTAATTCGCTACACAGTGTAGCGAATTATGCTTGCTGATGTGTCACCTCCACACTGGTCCCCGTATATCGCTACACGGTGTAGCGAAATACGTGGTCAAAAGGTCAGCCTGGTCAGTCACATTTTGGACACGTGTCAATCCACACATATTTCGCTACACTGTGTAGCGAAATACGTGGCAACGATCACCTGCTGCACTGCGCATGTGAGACACGTGTCAGCCAGGCACAAATTTGCTACCCACGGTAGCGAATTGTGTGCAAGTTTTTTTCTATAAATACCCCACGGTCCCCACCCCTCCCCCACCATTTCCTCTCATCCTCTTCCTCACTCCCTCTCTCTCTAAGTGCTTTCTCTCTCTACAAGGTTAGTCTTTTTTTATTTTTATTTTTTTTGCTTTTATAATATGTTTGTTTCATTAATTATGTTTTTATAATTGTGTTATATTATTTTATATTTATACTTGCAACAATAGGTTAGTAAATATGTTGTATTATTTAGTGTTTAGGCTTGAAAGTTTAGGTTAGTAAATATGTTATATTATTTAGTGTTTAGACTTGAAACTTCAGGTTAGTAAATATGTTATATTATTTAGTGTTGATATTTGAAACTTTAGGTTAGTGAATGTGGTGTATTATTTAATGTTGGTACTTGAAACGTTAGGTTAATAAGTGTGTGAATTTATTTTTCGCATGAATGAATGATTAGGTCTATATAATTAAAAAATTTAATTAATTTTTATACGTTAATAATTTATAAATTTTGATTTAGGGTTTTGGGTTTTGAAACCTTAGGCTAGTAAAATGTGTTAATATTATTTAATGTTGGTATTTTAGCCATTAGGTTAATAGATGTGTTAATTTATTTTACGCATAAATGAATGGTTAGGCTAGGCGTACACAATTAGAAATTTTACTTAATTTATAAACGTTAATAATTTATAAATATTGTTTAATTTTGATATTTGAAACCTTAGGTTGGTAATTACGTGAATTTATATTAACGTATAAAAGCTTAGGTCTAATTTACTTAATTTTTTATTTATTCTCTAATATTTTTAAAATATTATTTAATGTTGGTATTTGAAACCTTAGGTTAATAAATAGGTTAATTTATTTTACGCATGATTGGTTAGGCGTAAATAATTTAAGTTTGATATCAATGAATATTTAATTTAATAATTTATAAATATTGTTAAATTTCGATCTTTGGAATGTTACGTTAGTAAATGTATTAACTTTTTTTTTACGTATAAATGGTTATGTGTAAATAATATAACTTTGTAATTAATTTTTTAGACTTTAATAATGCATAAATATTTTTTAATTTTGATATTTGCAACCTTAGGTTGGAAATTATGTGAACTCTTATTAATGCATACTCTTATTAATGCATAAAATCATAGGTTTAATTAATTTAATTTATTATTCATGCTTTAATACTTATTTCAAAGTTAGTTACTATTGATTTTAGAAACGATATGTTAGCAATAATTTTTAATTTAGTTAAAGCAGAAACTTAAATGGAGAAAAACCTATTGAATTGTGCTTTTATTAATTTAATTTATTTAGCTAAATATTTGTGAATTCTTTGTTGATGAATATTAATTTAATTGTTTTGTATTAATTTGTTTAGATATGGAGCAAGATGAGGCACCTCGTCCTGTGTCTCCACGCAGCGTGATTGACCCTGGGCCTTGAGACAAGACTCTCCTAACTTTACAGGAGAAAGATATAATCACACATCCGAATTTCCAGGATCGTGTGATTAATGTGCGACATGCTGCGACACATGATGACCGTGACATTCCTGAGGAGATTGAGCCATGGCTAAGGCAGGATGGCTTCTACCATATTGCGCGCTTACGCAACCATGAGGTTAGTAATTTTTTATTGTATCACTATATCTTGACTTGCAATCATTAGCGTTAGTAATCATTAGGGTCCCACGATATTTGCCATATAGATGGGTTCCATCGATCAGGATTATTGGCTTGCAATAATTGAATGCTTCATAACACTGTTTAAATGTCCAAAACACCCTTATGAATACCTTGTGAGCTTGGTCTAGGCAACCATTAATGAAATGGTCACGCAAATCCAGCTTATAGGCGGATCCGGGAGAAAAACGTAACATGTAATCCAGCCACCTAGGTAAGAACGCACACGGCTCATCCCAGTCACCAAACACTTTCACAATAGGCTTTTGCTTTGCCTTCCAAGTCTTCCTATATGATATATGGAATCCAAGGCTAGTAGCGATCCTTTCTTGGATAAGCCCAATTTTGACACTGGGCTCCTCTCTTATCATTTCTGTTTATGTGGTCAAACAACACTGTATTAGTCAACATGATACAATGTCTCTATAAATTTAATAGCAATAACTCTACGCACCTAAGATCAATGAACAAGTGAGATTTGAGTCCAACTGCTTGTGATCTTGGGTAAGAGACTGACTAGCACATGTGTGTTCATTATTCCATATGCCTATCACCCATTCGCTGCCACCTTTTTTTTGGTATGCTCTCATCCTCATTGGACAACCAGCGTTATGATCTTGAGAAACCATAATCAACCTTTTCGTATCATTTTTCAGCACGACTGTTGTGCGATGATTTGCCATACAATATTGTTTAATTGCCATCTGTACATCTTGCTTTTGTCAAACAATTGGTCCTTATATAGCTCGTCGCCGATCTGCCAGTTAGGTATTTGTGCTCCATTCATATCATCCAATTCTTGATCTGATCTGGATATTCCCAATTAACATTTGTGAAATGGCTAATTCCAGACCAAAATGGTACATTATCATTTCCTGCATAATAACAAATCCAAAACCCCAATATTAATGTGTTTTTAATATGATATTAGATTTTTTATTATAAAGCATTAATGGTTACGTACCTGCAACAGGAGGATCTTGCATTCCGACAATGCCTGGCGATGGAATTGGTTGTCCATCTACATTAGACGAACAACAATCAAAATCACCATCGACATCCGTATTCGATGACTCGCTATCCGGAACAAGACCTTCATCACGCTCTTCCTCGGAACTATCCGTACTCCAAGATGGATCGTACATGTCGTTGGCGGGAACTCCTTCATCAAAAATTTCTTGAGTTATTGGTGTAAGCGTGGGGGACGCGACCTCATCTTCCGGACTATCCAATGGCACCATGTTTATGGCGATGATGTCAGTGGATGGATTGCTCGGTTGACTGTTGGATTGTCCACCGTAGTTGACTTCTGCATACAATTCAATAATTCTTAACTCGCGTTGTTCAGAAGTGCTTGCATCTACTATTAACGTTACATCTTCATCGTTGACAATTTCCACACCAACCCATTGCCCGGGGTTACCCGAGGCACCTCTAGCGGTCAACCGAGCAAGAATTTAACCACTTTGTAATCTCAACTTTTTGTATATTAACTTCTTAAGCTCGTGAAGATTGCATCTTGGACTCATGCGAAATATTTTTGCATCCCCTTCAAACACTTGCCCGTTTGGACCAAAGTATTTTCTCCCAGTATAATAAACAGTAGTTATTATATCATTCCTACCCTCACTCATCCTACAAAAATAGAAAAAAATGAAGATTCAACAACAATACAAAAGTAGTAAAACTTACATAAAAGAAAAATTTTCGCAGTGGTGATTCACATCCGAAATGGAGTTATTTATAGCTCTTAATTTGGTAGCAAATTAATGCCCATAATTCGCTATTCCCTTAGCGAATTAGGGGGAGATGACACTTGGTTGATTCATCATATTTCGCTATGACTCATTCCAAAAATGCCCACATAATTCGCTATGTGGTACAGCAAATTATGTGGGGACGTAACACGTGGCCTGACTTTGAGTTGACATGATCTGACCCATCTGACACGTAATTCGTTTCTCTGTGTAGCGAATTACGTGTCCAACAGTGATGTGACACGTGTCCAAAAGGTGACTGACCAGGCTGACCTTTTGACCACGTATTTCGCTACACTGTGTAGCGAAATACGTGGACCAGTGTGGAGGTGACACATCAGCAGGCATAATTCGCTACACTATGTAGCGAATTAGCCTGCGTGGCAGTTTGATAATTTTTACTGTGCACGTGACATTCTGGTATATTTTATGATGAACAGTGGCAAAATGGTCACTGTTCCTAATCTATATTGTGTAGATTACAATTAAAAAAAATGTAGTTCAAGTTCAACATATACTCTTTTATTCTTTCCATTTTATACATTAATTTGAGAGCTAGAATTAGGACAATGTGCTAATATGACTTTGCAATCTCACCATTTGAAGCAAATTTTCGCTTTTAAGGCCCATAATGTTGCAATATTTAAATGTGATAAGTCTCACATTGATTGTTAATGAGCTAAGTGAAGTGTATATAAGTGGAAGGATCCATAAACCCAAAGTCTTAAAATTCTGAGTTGTGATATGATGTAGGACTCATTTGGTGTGATTGCTATAGCCTTAGCATATTGGTGGTGAGTTCATGGGTTGCTGCACGTGACACAACCATGAGGGGAGATTATACATAGAACAGAGCCTCTCAACTCAAGGTTCTTTTGATCGGAGCAGATTCTGGTTTGGTGCACAAGAGCTTGATGGTGAATCTGTAAGGAGGGTTTCTCAGGCTGGTGGTTGCTTGCTAGTAGATTGTGACCAAGGAACAATGCTTCTAGTGAATAGGCCCATATCCTAACAATGTATTACAGACAAATAGCATAATTAAGAAAGGATTAAGATATAGAATTCTTATCATAACTATATAACACAGGTTTGCAATGAGAAGTTTATGCTTTAAAATTCAACTAAAGTTGAATGGGAATTTTATATATATTAATAAATAAATAATAATATGTAAGAAAAATATAATATAAATATGTTCATGTATGATAAAACCAAGAAAAATATATAAAATATTTTTAATGGGGAAAGTTATATTTACAACCTATTTTCGTTTACAACTTCTTACAACCATATCTTAACCATTGGTTTCCGTCAATCAACGGTTAAGATTTTCGCAAATCAAATTTATTAATTAATTATTAATTCACAATAAATGACAACCGTTGATTGACAGAAATCAACGGTTAAGATATGGTTGTAAGAGTTTGTAAACTATTTGGGTTGTAAATATAACCCCTTCCATTTTTAATATGATTATAGTTATATATGTTATGGACCTAGTCAATAGGCCCATATCCTAAATGTATAACAGACAAATAGCATAATTAAGAAAGATTAAGATATAGGATTCTTATCATATCTATCACATAAGTCTTCAAAACAATCCTAGAATAGTTAGGGCCCAAGCCCAACCAAGTAATCAATATAAATAGGGTTTAAATCCATCAGGTACATATTTTTTGCCCATTCCATATTCATTGTCAGTATGCACAACTCCAAGCTCTGGTTATGCCATTTTTCTATTAGTGCACAATAATCAGTAATATCTCTCTTATAAATATCTACGAGTATATAGATCTAATAGTGACTTATCACCCCTCTGGTAGATATACATGATTTGCCAGGATCGAACAATATAATTTAAATATTTTTTAAAAAGTATTATATTAATATTAGCATGGTTTTATAACTTTTTTTAGTTACATATTAAATGAGTAAAAAGAGAGAAATTAACCTACTAAGAGGGAGAGATTAGGCTCTGTTTGATTGTAGTTTTTAAAAACTGTTTTTTAGTTTTCAGAAGAAAAAAAACTAAAAAACTCGTTTGGTAAGACCTGTTTTGTAAGACCTGTTTTATAAAAAAATGTTTTGAAAATTATAACTTTTTTTTGTTTTTAGAATTAAATTTAGAGAACATTTCTGAGTTGTTTTTGTTTTCTGTTTTGGTTTTTAACTTTTAAAAAGAAAAATATATAGAACAACTGTTTTTATAACAATTTTACAAAACAGTTTTAAGAACAAAAAAAAAAAAGTAGAACAGAATCAAACAGACCATAAGCTTCTTATTTTATAGTAATCCACATCACATAAGTAAACGATTAACAGATGAAACTTTTCCTGGAAGTCAAATTTTGATTGCATCTGACAAATTAAGAAGAGAACTTAAGTTTTATTGTAAATTAATAATTAAATAATCAATGTGGTCAAATACGTTTAAAAAAAAAAACTTAACTTGTTCATCTATTAAAACCGTAATAGTTTCGAATAGGTCAACTAATAAAGAAACAGTTCTCTATTTTTTTTATTAACTTTAAAATCTTTTCTGAAAATTAATTAGACTTACTAGAGGAACAATTCCTACTTTCTCGGTCGGATATTGTTCTCACAACTTAAAACAATTTAAAACTCATAATTAACTGATGCGAGACTTAAAATTCCATGCATGAATTGATAACTGGTGAAGACTCCTATATAGGGTGTTGACTGTTGAGGGCAAGGCCCAACATGACCTTCATTTTAGATGACACCGTTTATAGAAATTAATGAAAAAATTAGTTCTCATTATGTAACCTGATAAGTATATTTTAAATTGCAATTGTGATCACAATGCGGTTACAGTTGTATTGCGACTATTGCGAGCTGATGCAGTCCATAATTGTTGTCTAATGAAATTATGGCGACTAACGCACGTACTATTAAAGTCCTGGTAATTAATAAGATAATAAATAAATAAAACATCCAATGACTTGTATTAAAATTATAATCGCAAATTCTGCCGAATACAATTTTCAAATGCTGAAGTTAGTGTACGTTGATGAGATAGCATGCTTGCAACACTAACATATTGCATATAATTATTATTTTTTAATAATCTCTTATCATGTTCCTCTTCTGTTCTATTTGTTTAATTAAGGGTTATATTTATCTCATTTTACATCAGATAAGTGATTTTCCTACACACACAAAAATGGTGGGTTCCATCACTTTTTTTTCTCTCTCCTCTTACACGTGGGTCCCACTTATAATTTTATCTCTACAACATGAGATAATTACTATCTAACATAAGAAAAATATTTCCCATTTAATTATAGAGGGGAGATATTCTAACTATCAAAAAGATCCACTACCAACTCACTACCTTTATAATTACCATTGGATCAAAGAGAGAGAATGTTGAAAAGTTTTTTAGAAAAGAGAAAATATTAATCCAATGGTGATTATGGAGGTAGTGAGTTGGTAGTAAACTTTTCTAGTAGTAAGAATACCCTCAGTCTTACTTATATCCCTATTTCTGTCCAAAAGTATTTTTATTCCAATGATGTAGTCAAATCTTGAATGGACAATTTTCTCAAAAACCTAGTACTATACTCCCTCCTCCTCCACAGTTTTTCCATTCTCAAGGCCCCACCAAACCTAACGTCCAAGTCTTCTCCCACTCAAACAGTCTATATGACGGTTTTTTTCACAATAAACAAATATTGGCAGAGCCACCATTTTATGAAAAGTCCTCTCAAATATTATTGACAGTTTTTTCTAGTTTCCATGTAAATATTCTCACTTAATTTTTTCCAACTACTTTGTTATAAGAATATGATCCTAAAATTAGCTCTTCATTAAAATAAAAGATGTATTGGACCATTGTTATGGTAGGAAGAACAAGAGTAAGAATCAAATATATATTATCCTTAAAACATAGTTCACTTACCACAAGTGTAAGAATCGAACACATGTACTATCCTTGAAACATAATTCACTTACCAAATATGCCCTCACATTGGTTAATATTATTGACACTTTATTGTATTATGGTATATTTTTCATATATATATTTTTTTTTGAAAACAATTTGTTTTTCATATATTCTAACAAAATATAATACCGCAAAAGCAAATAACCGTAAACATAAAACTTACGATCATTAACCCCAAGGGTAACTCAGTTGGCAACTGAGCTCCCAATGGTTTACTTGAGTCAGGGTTCAAATTCTGCCTCAAGCAAATTCTTGGAATACCTTTGGGGCAGAGGAAGAAAGTATCTCCTTCTCGGTTGGGAGATTAGTCTCATCCTTCCTCCGGTAGCGAAGCTCAATGCACCCGTTGTTCCAATGAGGGGCTAGCCTACAGGACCGTAGCGAGGACAAGGTGACTAGAGGATGTTGAATGGGATACTATACCAGGAAAAAAACTTACAATCATTGCCCGTTGCGTGATTTGGCTTCATCTCTACAAAGTAATTAGACTTTTCTTAATAAAAAAAAGGCCAATTCAATTAGCGATGACGTGAATTGCACGCAGGACAATAATCAAAACATGGATTATATGAAAGCCCACTCCCGTAACGTGGTGGCCAAGCAAAAATGTTCTACTCATTTGGCCTTTAGTTAACACGAGAAAGCACGGCATAAGCACTTTCGTTAAGAAGAACAAGTGGGGTGGATGTTGAATATTATTGTTTGGGTGTTGGGAACAGAGAATTGACAAAGATTTGCAACCAATAGGCACAAAGTCAGCATTACCCCCCAAAAACAAAGCTCAATGAAAAGCTTATTAATAAAAGATTACTATGATGACCAAGAGAAAGAAAAGTTGAATGAGTGATACAAGGTTTGGGTGAGGACCAATGGTGAAAGAGGAAGTGGAAGGGGAATAGTATGGATGCATCTGCTTTTAGACATGATGTAGAATTGTTGATTCTCGTTCTTATCATGAGAATATTATTAATTGTACATTTGCGAATGCGGAAAGGGGACCCCACTTCACCAAAAACCCCTTACCTCTTCAACATCATTATCGTTCTTGCTCTTTGATTTATTCGCCACACCAATCACCAAAGCTTGCCTGGTCTTCCGCCGATGGATGCGGACCACGTGTCCTGTTGAATCCATCGCTACCCTAAACTCTCCACGAGCCGATTTGTAACATTTTCGATTCTCCTTTTGAGCATGTAAAAAGGTAGAAACTTAAAATAAAGCATAAAAACAAAAAATGAAGCTTAATTCCTAAAATGATGAGAATTTGGGATGCAAGGGGAATATAAAGTCATAGGCATGTAATCTGAGATTTTGAATAGTCTGCATGAACCACCTACGCCAAGTGCTTTGCAGACCATGGCCTGAATGACACAAAATTTAAAAGCGAGACATTAAATTTAAAATAATACACTATTTTCAATTTTTGTTGCTGTTAAATTAATATGAAATATCAAAAATATTAATAATAAAGGGACACTGACCAAAGTGTCACGTTTGGACAAAAAAATTACCAGACTGTCACGCCAACAGTAAATTTTGTCAAAATATCACGCGGCATAATTCGCTACACAGTGTCGCGAATTATGTATGCAAGTAATTCGTTACACAGTGTAGCGAAATATGCCACGTCAGGATGCTCCGAACCAAAAAATGTCATGTTCAAAATTGTTGAAATTTGCTACATAGGGTAGCGAATTTCAACAATTTTGACACATGGCACTTTTTGGTTCTGACGTGGCATATTTCGCTACACTGTGTAGCGAATTACTTGCATGCATAATTCGCTACACTGTGTGGCGAATTACTTGCATGCATAATTCACTATACTGTGTAACGAATTATGCCGCGTGACGTTTTGGCAAAATTTACTATTGGTGTGGCAGTCTGGTAATTTTTTTGTCCAAACTTGACAAAATGGTCACTCTCCCAATAATAAACATCTTAAAAAAATCAATATTAACAATAATAAATATTATCTTAGAAACTATGTTAAATTTCTTTGGCACAATGAATCAGATTTAAATTCCAATTATTATAATCTGGAAAGAAATTTAATTTCAATTAAACCAAAAGCAACTCCCAAATCTTGTGTTTTAATTTTTTGCCACCCAAGACGAGGCTGAATAAGATATCTATGTATATGTATTTATTGAGAAGAAAGTCCAAAATGGACACTAATTTATTCCATGGATGGGAAATCTTCCTAATTGAAGGAATATCGTATCCTTTCATTTCATCACATGTTAATCATAAAATCAGATCGTACTATATCACACCTTTTGGAGGTACTACTACTGCCGTGTACAAGAGGAACAACAACCATTTGCTGACATGTGACACGTGGACGAAGTGGAGCCCGCTGCTACCTAAAACTTATTATTATTTATTTTATTTTCGTCTATTACCAGGTTTTATGGGGGATGTGGTGAAGACTGAAGAGTGAAGTACGAAAGATGAAATGCGATACAGCTAGGTACTCTACTATACCAAGTTGGACTAAGATAACAGTTTTCGCTGTCTCTCGTTGACGAGTTTTGCTTAGCCACAGTGCCACACCACAGAGGGGTCCTGCTTTGGCCCCACTTTCTTCTGCGCAACTTTTCCTCCTCTGCACTAATTTTTCTTAATCTCCCTAAAACTAAAACATAGAAAAAAGAATAGGTCTGGCCTTAGCTTCGGCTAAGGAGCGAAATGTTAAAGGCTAAATAAAATTAAATAAAATCAACCCTCGTTGAAATGGTATCAAAGAAAGGACAATATGAATCTCGTTCAATCCCAACAAAATAGAATCCATTGAAAAGACATCATTTGCACACACCAAAAAATAAAATAAAAAAATTAGTAGAATATGAACCACCTAGAAAGACAGGAGATCGATTTGTGCATATCGTCCAACATTAAATTAAATTAAAATACTTAAGAGGAGATAGTAACAATGCAGATTGAAAACGAAACTTAAACTAATCACAAGTTCATGCAGATCGAAGAAAAAAGGATGTAGAACATTGGAGATATTCTTTATACTCTGTCTTACAAGAACTTTCAAATTACTACAAAATATTGATTCGAGAACCCTTGGACGGCTCCAATAGCACGGGAAAACCCAAAGGATTCTCTCTTAGGACCTCACTCATCTATTGTGTCCTTAAACAAACAAAATAAAAATCGACTCATAAAACCACTCCTTCACTCAGGAAATGATTTTACAGTTCCTGAGATCTAACAAAACTGTAATAGAACTTAAGGCAAAACATAACTTATAATGTAATACTCTAAAACATATTCCGATGTAGCTACAAAACTTTAGGCGCAAGGTATATTGAGGGGTTCCTCAGTCCAACCAGCAAACTCATCAGCACCAAAATCACCAAAATCAAAATCAGGAAGCTTACTAGGCTCATTGTCTTCAAACCCACAAATTTGAATATCCTCTAAGCCACCAAGATCATCAAAACCCTGTCCATAATCATCAAAGTTTAACCAATCAAAATCAAACCCAAGGTTGGGATCAGATCCAGATGTAGCAGCAGTAGCAGCAGATGGTGGAGGAACTTTCAACAGACTCAAATCCGGTATTTCCAAACCCGCCAGTTCAGCCACCAAATCATTGGCCTCAACAGCTTCATCGATTGCAATATTGCCCTTCTCAATCAAATTGGAAGCCAAGGTATCCAACTCAAGCACGGAGGATGGTGATGTGTGTGATAACACGCTCTCCGAGTCCTCCGAAGTAGTAGAAAACTTCTCTGACACAGATACAGCAGAAGTCGAAGAAGCAGCAGCAGCAGCAGAAGAGTTACAGTAGTTACTCTTACTCTTATCAGAAGTTGTAGCCAAAGGTGCAGCAGCAGCAGCAGAAGAAGAAGAAGAACCATTATTGTGGGATTGAGCCTTAGCCATAGCTTCAAATTCGAGCCTTTTAGCCTCGTAGGCTCGGGAAGCCTCTTCCGCAGTGTTGTAAGTGCCTAACCAGATACGGGCACTCTTAAACGGATCACGAATCTCAGCAGCCCATTTTCCCCATTTCCTCTGACGAACACCTCTGTATTTGCCAGATGATTGCCTCCTCGTTGATGGGGTTTGGGTTGAAACCCTCTTCTTGTTTTGAGGTTGACCTTCAATGCAAGTCTTCAACGCTTCACTGTGGTTATTCTCAGCACACGAGCTTGTTTCAGCAGAGACAGGAATGGCAGAAACAACAAGGGGAAGTGATATCTCAAGGATGCTTCGTTTTATCTTTCTCGGGTTCACTGACTCATCTTCCGATGAATCAGTAGCATCAGGGTCGTCATACATGATTCGCAGTTTTCTCGTCATCTTGGACTCTTGCAAAGGGTGAGACCTTTGCTTTGGTCTTTTCGCTGGTTGTTTTCGAGACTCAGGCATGGTGGAAAACAAAACTTGGGGGGAAAACCCTCCAAAAACCCCCCTCAATATACCCAGAAAATTGTGAAGGAAACCAAAATGAAATAAATAAGGAAAATAATCAAGGGAGACCAACCGAAAAAAGTAAAAAAAATCTCTCTAGATTTCTCAAGATCTCAGGTGAAATCCCCTCTCAAGAACAAGAACAGATGTGAAAATTTTTGTATGTGAAAGCCTCCAAAACACTCGACTCCAGAACAAGTCCTGTTAAAAACCCATCCAAACAAAAACCTCAGACCCAAAATCAATGAAATAAACAAAGACAACTTATTAGAGGGCATAACAAAGATTCAAGATTAAAAAAAAAAAAAAACCAACCTTTTTGACCTCAATCGCATTGAAACAGCCGGGTTCACAAGATTCAACCTCTGCCTCAGGGTGCAGAATAGCATACAGCAAACGGAGCCCACAACGAGTGTCAACAAGAAGGAAGTAGTAACAATCCAGAAATGAGCCCCAATCAATTGCAAAAGAGCCCCAGTCACTTCAAGATCAAACTCAAACGACATAAATCTACTAATAGTCTTCCTTTTAATGTCAACTCTTCCAAGTCACCAAACTCAGACCTTTCACCGCTCTCTCAACTCTTCACTTGCCAAAGCAAAGAGAAAATTATCAAAAGGTGAAGACACAGATATATAGAGAAAAGAAGAAACGCAAAAAAAAGATGTTGTCTCCAAGAAAGGATTGCAAATCTATGGCTGAGGTTATCTTCCACGAAAGAAAGCCAATTTTTTAATCGATCTGGAAACCAGCATATGTAACTGTGGTAAACCAAAGCAATAAATATAGAGAAAAAAAACAGCCGACCTTGGCACGACACACACAGAGATTGAAACAGACGCAAATCTCAATACAAACATCACCCAAATTTTATTTTTTTATTATTTAAAAAAAAAAAAACATTACATTATCATTTCTAATTTTTTTTGAAAAAATAAAAGAATGAAACTTCACATTTCACAGTGAAATTAACCTTGTTTGCTTTCACTGAGCCGGAGGAGGCTGTTTTGTCTGTGGCTCTGTCTCTCTCTCTCTCTCTCTCTCGCCCCTGTCTCTGTCTCTGTCTCTGTCTCTGTCTCTGCTCGGCAGTGCTTCTCTCACAGTGAGTGGCCCCTCTCTTTGCTCTTTTTCTACTCTATTCTATCAGGCCTGAGCCATTCGATTCGGCTTTTTTTTATCACCGGTCAAAAATTCGCATTTAAAAGCATTGAGTAGGTAAAACATATTATATTAATAATTAAAAGTTAATTTATTTCTATCATTAGATATGAGCTGGCATGGGGCTGTGTAACATTACATATACCATGAATCAAGCATGACTAAATTACATGCATATCATGCCCCCCCATACGAGGCTGCTTGGAGGCAGTCTTGGAATCCAATGTTTTTGCTGATCACGCGTAATCTAACGTGCAGATCTGAGTCTTTTGAAGGATCTGACAGTGGAAAATGTCACCGTGAACACACGCTCTTAGTGAGAGAGTGAGTGAAGGCGATATTTGTCATTCAGCTTTTAGCGCCGCCAACGTTGACCTACCAAGGAATCGGTTCGGTTCAGTATCAACTATCTACACGACGATGATAACGGATACCGTTGGTGATATTTACGAGAAATGCCAATATTGGTTCTTGGTCGCCAAGTAAAGGTAAATAATGATATTTGAAACAAACAAACAAAAGTGAAAGTAGGTAAAAAAAAAAATTAAAGTAAATGTATTTTTTAGTGTTTATTCCTTTTTTTCGAATTTGTTTAATTTTTATAAAAACTACTTTTACTTTCCTGTTTGATTTTTTCACCCTTGCTTATTGTATGCAAAAAGTCAATATTTTCATTACGAAAATACTGTAATAAAATTAACAACAACAATACTATCATGATAAAATAAAATAATTAATAAATATGGGGGTTGCACATCCACCCAAAAAAAATTAATAAATAGATAGATATAAACTTTTCAGTAGCCAGCTAATCACGGTTTTCTGTAACTGACTTGTAATACTTTGAATTCTTTAAGGCTCTTATGTTTGTCAATACTGCAATTAATGTCAATTAATGGATCAGAAGGTAAGATTATATAAACTTATTCAATTAAGATATGGAGAAAATAATTTACAAAAGAAAAAATGGTCCAAAATTCATATACTAAAAGCATATGCATTTATTATACCGAAAATTGGAAAGACATTTGAGTGAAAAGATTGTAATAACGGTGTTAAATTATGGTTGTAATAAAAGGTTGTAAGTATAACCTACCTCATTAAATTATGTTAAAATTAAATTATCAAAAGAAATAGATTAAAAACATGATAAAATAATGCACTTCCAAATTTAAATATATTGTTTAGATTGCGTCTTAACAAAATACCAACCGTATTCGATTATTACTTTCCCAATGTATAACTTTTTTATATCTCTCCTTTGTTTGTTATTTATTTTTATCATTATTATATTAGATAAAAAGTTAGCAAATATTTGACTTATTACGTTTAATATTATAACAAACACTTAGCCAAATAAAGACGAGTTTGTTAGACAGTAAATATACGAAGAAAAAAATGTCTTGGCGGGCAGGGTGGGTAAGCCCTCTCGGCATAGCCCCCATTTTGTTTAGACAATTATTTCTGAAATATTTACAACAATAGCCACACAAAGACAGGTTTGATAGACAGTAACTAAACAAAATGTGTTGGCGGGAGGGGTGGGCCAGCTCTCCGGGCCGAACCTATTTCGACACTTTAACTGTCTATATTTTATATCAGCATGCAAAATTTATTTTTATATTTATCCACACAAAAAAAGATTCTTATAGTTGAGTCTAGATTATTATCTATTTATGTTTTCTATAATTGCCTCTAAAATAAAATGAAGTGTGTGTATCTGTGACATATACATTAGATGAGGAGTTTACAAATATTTGAGTTATAACATCTAATATTCAAACAAACACTTAGTCACACAAAGACAAATTTGTTAGACGATAAATACAAAAAGAAAAAATGTGTTGGCGGGCACGGGCCGACCCTCTGTGCCGAGCCCCAATTTTGTTTAGATGTTTGTTTCTAAAATATTTACAATAGCAAATTTAATGATCTTAGCCATACAATGACGAGTTTGTTAGACAGTAAATAAGTAGAAAATGTGTTGGCGGACGAGGTGGGTCGGCCCTCTTAGCCAAGTCTGTTTTGCCACCTCTAACTATTAGCATTTTATATTAGCATGTAATAAATTTTTATATTTATCCAAACAAAAAAAATTTATAGTTATGTCTGGATTGCTATTTATTTATGTTTTCTATAGTTGCATTTAAATCAACTATATAAAGTTTATGTATTTGTGACATATGTATTAGATAAAGAGTAGACAAATATTTGAGTTATTATGTTTAATACTCTAATAAGTTTTTATATTTATCAACCCTGAATATTTATTACATTCTAAGCATGTAATAGGTTTTTATATTTACCCACAAAAGATGTTCTTATTGTTTCGTCTAGATTACTATTTATCTATGTTTTCTATAATTGTCTCTAAATCGACTTTATGAAGTGTGCCTATTTGTGACATATATATTAAATAAGGAGTTGACAAATATTTGAGTTGTGACATTTAATATTCTAACAAACACTTAGCCACATAAATAAGAGTTTGTTAGACACCAAAATTAAGGAAAAAATGTGTTGGCATGCGAGGTGGGCCGAATCCACTTTGTCATCTCTGTCAATTTTTTATATTAGCATGTAATAGGTTTTATATTTAAAAATAATAAGTTATGCCTGAATTATATTTTAAAGTTATATATCATTTAGAAAAAATTAAATATAATTATAAGTGTACTTTTGCTTTCGTTTTAAATTTTTATATGCAATTATTTGGTTTTACTTTTCAAAGAATTGGCTAATATTACTCTACACTTCATATCATGACTAATTCTTGACTGTAAGTGTAATAAAACATCGCTTACAAAAAAAAAAAAAAAAAAAATCCTTCAGTTTGTTTTGGACAAAATTAAAAATAGTCATTAAATATTTATAATTTTAAAATAACATCAATAGTTCAATACTGCATTTTATTTACTAATATTATTTTATTATACTTAATTATAATATTAAATAAATTAAAATAATAAGTTATGCATGATTTATATTTTAAGGTCGCATATAATTTCAAAAATAAATAAATAAAATTATAATTTAAAAATACATAAATGGAATTATAATTTAAAAACAAATAATTATTATTTTGCCTTTTGTTTTTTTTTCATTTATTTTAAACAATTTATTTGTATGTTCATAAGCAATATTATAAATTATTAAAGTTATATATATAACGTAAGATTTAATCTGTAGTACATCTTAAATTTATTTCTTTATATCTAGGTTTATTAAATCAAATATACTTACAGATAAAGGGGATGCACTATATTCTTTTATGCTTGCTGCTTCTTTAAAATGATCAAATAAAAAAGGGTTTTACTTCTCTCATGTTGTATGAGAGAAGTTATCTCATGTTGTGAAATAAATTAAGTGGGACTCACCAATTTTTTTTAAAAAAAAAACACGTCTTTATATGTGAGTGTAAAATGAGATAAGAATTTTATGTAACATAAGAATATAATTTCCCAATAAAAAACATAACTAAGGTCATAATCTGGAATATATCAAGCAAGTCCAAATATAGGGAGAAAATATTACATTGGATGTAGAGATGGAATTTTTTTTTGCAAAATTTACTTATTTTATAACATATCATGCTAAAAGATACTTTTCCTGAACAATGTCAACACAATTGTGCAATTTATTTATTTTATAATATTCAAAAAATGAAAAAGATTTATAGAGAAAATACTTGTAGAAGAAAAATAATAAGAGAAAGTACGCGAGTACATATCTTAGTGATTCCAAGTCATCTCGTCGACTTTGCGAGGTGCCAAAAAAATGAAAAATATTACATATTCATCTAATGGAATAACAATTTGAGAAAATGAAGAAGATACACAGACAGAGAGAAGGGAAAAAATATGTGCACAAAAGTTAATTACCAAATGAAAAGACCCAATAACATATCCTATTTACACACGAAATAATTTCAATTTTCTAATAATTAAGTGCAATAATGAAATATTAACAGGGTTAATAATTACACATGCAAGAAGTAGTGGATATTTATACAGTTTTCTACCATCATAAATATCGAACTCTTTTCCCACCTATATGAAGTTTATGTTGGAATTAATGAAATAATTAATGTACAATGATCTATTTGTTAGGAATAAGAAGTGAGTTAATAAAGAAAAGAGAAGAGGGAAGATGAAGAGGTGTGTGGGTTTTAACAAGTCCCACATTGGACAATTAGTAGGAAGTGGGAGAGTATATAAACTCCTACCTCACTCTCCTAGATTGGCCCTTGGTCACTACATATTTTATGTAGGGGAGGAGCTAGGTGGGCTTTGGTCCACCACGCGCTACCGCCGTCCGGCCGGTTCGGTTCATAGTTGTGCAATAAAAAATTTTTTTTTTTTTAATTTTTTGTCTAAAAATATATCCGTTGCTTCCCTCCTAAATTTCGAACCCAAACGTTTCTACCCGCCGGTTTTTGGAGCAACTTTGAAACAAACCGGTTCTTCCTTTTCGCGAATTGGTCAACGGTTGTGTCTGCTCGCCGAACCGATCACCGGTTGTACCTGTTCGTCGGAACGGTCACCGGTCGCACCCGTTCGCCGCCGCCGGTGATTGTTCATCGTGACCAGTCAGTATCTATTTATAGACACTGACACCTTCAGAATTTTATCCGATTTTCTGCACTCAAACTCCGTCGGAATTTTTCTCCTTCCAATTTTGCATACTGTTGTTCATCATCCGGTGTGACTTCCTCTGGCATATTGTTGTGTTCGTTTGGATTGTTGATTGGTAGTGCCATTATTCTTCAAACAAAATATGTTCTATCCTGGGAGACAAGTGTCCATCACCCTTGGGCATCAGTGAGGGGGCAAATTGTCTTAAGGAGACACGTTCTGTGGGCTCGGATTTTATTCCTATTATACTGCATTCATCAATGTTATGATTCTGTCTATTTCATAGATATCAAGTAAGTCTGTTCTTAATATTTATAATTACACAATGATAATTCTGATCATCTATCCCTTCTGTTCTTTACATGGGTTCAGATCTCTAGTGATTTTATATCTCCCATTGTCTTCAATAACAATTTAAAATTTGAATTGAAAAAGAAAAAAGAAAAAGGATATTAATACAAACGTTGCCATCGATTAATGTTTAACTCTTTTTTCACCTATATCAATATTATATTTCAAATTTAAAAAATTAGTAAAAGAGGAAACCATTCAAAATGGTTTTAAATGTGAACACAAAATAAATATTAAATTAGAGAGTGATAAGTTGGCAAATTTGTCAAAATGATGACATTTCTTTCTTGAGAAATAATTATCTCACGTTGATGAGATAATTATCTCGTGCAATAGAAATAAAATAGTGGGATCTATTATTTCTTTTTTAAATAGTGGATATAATTATAGTCTATGTTGCATGAGATAATTATCTCATGTAAGATGAGATAAATATATCCTTTGTGTGTATATATATAGATGAATCTTCAATAGACCAACAACGTCATGAAGTAGCCATTAATGCAGCACATCCCAAATTGTTGCGGTCGGTGATCGTGGTTACTTGAGCAACGCCGAGCACATCGTAGTGGTTAACCTACAAAGCACGGAGTCGTTAAAACTGACACGAACATTTCTGACACGTTCCGACATGCATTTGATCTGATCAATATTTTAGGATACTTGGTCAACTCTCTGACACGTAGTCAACTTTTTTCCAACATGTAGTCAACACTCGGACACGTATTTTTTTTTTAGTCTTGATTTTATTTTATTAACTAGAAATAAAAAAATTTATTTATAAATCAATTTTTTCTATTATAAAATTTGACATGAAAAATTAACTAGTACGTGATTTTTTATTTTATTTTTTATATTTGTGTTATAAAATTTGAATATTTGATTAGTTATATGACTTATTATGAAATGTTATATTATATATATATATATTAAAAATATTATTTAATATCAAAACGTGTCCCAACGTGTTGAAATATGTCATTTTTTAGAATTAACGTGTTGGCGTGTCGTGTCCCGTGTCAGCGTCTGTGCATCATAGTCTATAACTTTAAAGTCTTGGGTTGAATTGATTTTTTACAAATAAGAGACACGTAGCACAATGGTGGTAGGGTTGAAAGCATGGCTATTATTGTTGACGAAGAACAAACTACCAGTGAAGCACAAGCACAAGCGTCTAATATCCCTTCAAACGAAACGTATTGAAGTAAGAGTAATGTTATATTTTGTAAACTTACACCATATTTTATTAGTAATATATTATTGAGTGAAGTCTTATTAATAATATAGTTTGTAAATTTGTAAAAAAAAAAAAAATTGTTAATATAATCTCTTCTTTAATTTAATTTAAGATGGAAAATAAATTTTAAGAAGTCAAGGTTTACTTCATAAAAAAAAATTTTTGTTATTTTTTTTTGTTAATTCGTCGCATGTGGGGGACAAGAAGCAGCAGCCGCAGCTTACTTTTGAGTTTTGTCAAATTAAAATTATAAAAATTTTAAACAAAAAAAGATGATATGATCGTGGGGGATTATTGTCTTATTCATTAGCCTTGTGAATAAATAATAACGGATGTCAGATGCACACTTCTAACCATCCATCCATCCATAACCTCTTATCAACTACATTCGTATCTTAGTAATTATTTAATATTAAAACTGCTATTATTAGAAGATCACGTGAAGGGAGCGGGTGTGCAGTGAGAGAGTATCGTGTATAATTCTGTGTCCCATTCTGAGAAGATATGTCAGTTGTCATGATGGCAGGTCACGTGACGCATGCCATCGCCCATGGACATGATGGACATGCATGTAAGCGATGATGATATCATCATGTTTAACTACTGTAGATGTGGAGTGTGGGCGCCACGAAATGGTAGAGAATAGAATAGAGAAAGAGTAGTGGAGATGGGCACGTGGGTTACGGAAAGGGAGAATTTGTTAAAGGGAAAAATTATTCTTATGTTACATAAAATAAGTTTTCTTTTTTACATATCTTTTGATAACTGTATCATTTTTTTATTTATTTATTTTTTATTTTTCATATAGTGGAGCCCACAAATTTATCTCTATGACATGAGATAACCATCTATTTTAACATGAGATTAATAAAACCCTTTGTTAAATAGTAGAAATTATTGTTATGCACATGTTATGAATCTCACTACATTCTTATATAACCGTGTCATCTTTTTTTAGATGGTGGAGCTCACAAATTTATTTCTATGACATGAGATAATTCATCTTCTTTAATATGATATTAATAAAACCATTCTTAAATACATGAAAATATCGAATCCAGTATTTTCTTTAACATAATTTTTTTTTCATAACACATGGTTTTTTTTTTATAATTCCTTTCATATCTCAAAAAAATTTCTCTTTTGATAAAGATGCACGTACATGGAAAGTACTGTAGGTTTGCTCACGGAAAGCAGCGAGTGACTGTGTCTGTGTGAGTGAGGGAGAGGTGGTTGCTTCCATTTCCCGCCATTAGCGTTGACGTGGAACCCACAGCCTTGTTTGGCGCCAAAATTAGCCAGACGCGTGTTGGGTGATGGACAAGTGTCTTTCCGAGGTGGGTGCGTGGAAAGTGCTGCTACTTAGGAAAAAAAACGCAACGCTGGTAAGGTGGAGGACATCTTCAGTATTACTGCTAGTTTAAAATTTTGACCAGTTCGAATTGAGATACTGGATAATTAGGTCAGTAGTTTAACCAAGCTCAACTAAACTTTAAAATAATATATAATAAATATTTAATTATCAACATTATATCCAATAAATAAAAATGATCATGTGATAAAATTAAGTTTGAATCTATTACTTGCAAAATATGTATATTTTATATAATTTAACATAAAACCGATTTAACACTAGTTGAACTAATTTTTAGTCCTAGTTACTCTGTTCGAGTGCATAATCTATTTGATGCTCAACTCGAAGCAGTGAGGACATTGGGTGTCCAAAACACGGGTCGACCCGATAAAATTACAAATTATATATTTTAAGAAATACATAGTTATAATATTAAAGTTATTTTTTTTTTTTTAGAAAATATCTCAGCTGATGTGGCACCGGGTTATCGAAATCTGAATCGACCCAGCCGGTCCGAATAAATTATAAACTATATATTTCAAGAAATACATAGTCATAATATTAGATTTTTTTTTAAAGGAAATATGTTAGCTGGTGTATAATGTTCTCATTTAAAATGTACATACGGCCAATGGCGGACCCAGGAAAAATTCTTTATGTCTGCACATTTAGTGGTGGGTGCCCCCGAATTTTTTTGTTGTTGTAAAAACAATTTAGATTAACGTTTTATGTACAAGGTTATAAACTCGTTCATAATCTAGTTGCTTCCATAACAAACTGCACACAATAGTTTAATCAATTATTCCTCCCTAAATCTTACCAATCCTCAAAAACAAATATTAGAATATACTCCAGTACATCCATACATCATCATTCTATTTTATAGTGGTGAATAAAAAAGTCAACACTACCTGTACAGAAGGCAAGCGACATCACAGTGAAGGCCTCGTCTCTAGAGATTAACTTATTTGAGAATGTCAAATCTGCAATCAATCATCTCTTTTTAGAAAAATGAAAAAGGAAATAAAGGATGCAGAGAGCATGAGAATGAGTACGTGACATGAGAGTAAAAATAATTTTTCTCTCTAATCAATTTGCGTTGCTACGTTATTTTAATCATTTTTGTACGTTGCTAACTAATATAATAGTAAATACTCTTTTTGGTCTATAACAAAAAATTCGGTCCCCCCACCTTAATCCCTTACAAAAAAATTAGTGGTCTGGTCCCTATGAAACTCAAAGTGGACATATTTTAGTCATTTTGAGTGACTAACGTAGGCTCTTTTTTTAATTTGTGAGGGATCACGATTTTAACTAAATTGATCCACTTTAAATTTCTTAGTGACCTCAAGACTACTTTTTTTTATAAGGGACTAAAGTGGAGGCCGTATTTTTTGTTAAGTACTTAAAATGGTATTTACTCCTAATATAAATATTGAACTAAAAGATAAATAAGAACCTACAACAAAAAAAATTAAAATCCCAATTTTCATGTCCGCAGTTGCGGACATGTGCACCAACGTCGGTCCGCCAGTGCATACGACAATTGTAGTGTAGATTTTTTCGGTGATGTGGCTGTAGTATGTTTTACGGAAATAGATCCTTTCATATTTTATTTAACGTGATCATATCATATAAGAGAATTTTAATAATATAAAGGTGGATCATTGAATATTAAAAAAGAGAGAAAAAATATATTAAATAGATAGTTAAATAAAAAAATATATAATATAATTGTAAAATTATCACCATTAATATATTTTTGTATAATTATAATTTTTTCAGATGATATTTTCATGTCAAATAATATGAAGCATTATATATTTGCCGTTCTTACGACACGTCAACCATTGTCATGGCCACTGTTTCTTTCCTATGAAGCACCATGTGCTCTATCTACTCTCTACTACACCCTGCACTATACACTCAACTTATTTCCGTGTGGGATTTTATATTTTGATGTTCAATTTTTAGTTAGAAAATTATTACCATCGTTTTTTTATTTATAGATTTAAATATTATTATTTAAATACATTTTATAAATTAATCGAAAATTCAAGATAAAATAAAATGAAAATAACTTGAAAGTTATTACTATTTTTCTTAAAAGAAAATTAAATGGCAAGAATGTATCGATACCCTAATAATAACAATTATTCATAAATATATTGGCCAACTTTCTTTCTTTTCTTGGTATACTGACATTAATTATGTTTTTAAGGTAAGTTGACTGCAGAATATTTCCACAAAATTTAATTTTTTAAATTGTTTATTAGACTAATATCAAATTAAAATTCAGTCACAGTTGAAATTTTTCGCACTTCCTAAAAATGGTTACATCTAACGCTAGAGGAGGGATATTTTTACTACTAAATTTTTTTACTACCAACTTACTACCTATCTAATCATCATTGGATCAATATTTTCTCTTTTTTCAAAAATCATTTAACATTCTCTCTCTTTGATTCAATGGTGATTAGATAGGTAGTAAGTTAGTAGTAGAAGATTTTGATGGTAAAAATATCCTCCTTCCTAATGCTATAGTATAAAAAAGTTCTAGGTTTTACATATGTAGCAGCGTATTATTATAGGATTTTATATTTCTCATTTAACATGAAAATTCAAACTTTCCTACACACCATTCGATTTCCATTCTGACATGGGTCCTACGTCTAATTTTTTCTAACACATGGGTCCCACATCTTTTTTATCTCTACAACATGAGATTTCAATTATCATTTAATATGAGAAATATAAAACCCATTATTATATCATTACAAAGTTAAATCCCTTAAATAATTATTGTAATAGTTAAATAATTTTTATAATACGTTGCTTTCGAGAAAATAAGAAAAAAATTATATTTTATCATTTGCACCTCCTTATCCCTCTTACCTCACGTTAGTCATGATATCGTAACTGGTTACATGATTTATCACTATTATTTTTATGGATATCCTAACAAGTATTACATGACTACCTTGAATATAATTTGATTACATTACGATTATAAAAAAATTAAACGAAAAAAATAAGTATTAAGAAAGTAATTGTCGTTTTAAAATAATAATTATCGTTTAAACTTTTATATAACGATTAAAAAAGTAATTGAATATTCTTAAATTTAGGGAATTGGAATTGCATTTGACGTAATGATACTTTTGCATAATTGCTGCTCTCTTTTATTTCACCTAGTGGAGTTACTAAAATACAATGATAAAATTGAACAAAAAACTAATTATTTTATTAATTTTATAAAATGACAATAATTTGAAATGAAAAAACTAACAAAGTAATACTTATTCTGAAATAATAAAATATTAAGGGTTATAGATGAGGACTTTATTTAAAATTGATCAATGTGAGTTCTCTCATTCTTTCTTTTTTTAAAGGGAGATAAATACACCAAAAAAATAATTATTTAAGACAACCGATCACCATAACCGTATTGTAAATATGGAGTTAAAAATAATCCAATCAAAATAATATATAAATTAGATCTAATACGATTTCAAATAAAAAAAACCAATTATTTTAATTTGTTTGAAATGAAAAAGGAAGGTAATATCTATCCTTTAAAACATTTTAAATAATCTATTAAATATTTTTTATTAGCCCAATAAGCAAGTATAATATGATATTTAAGGGTTTTGCTACGAATACTATTCAAGAAACACTCTTTTTTTTGGGTAAAGCCATGTCACAGACAGAAAGCAAAAAAAGAAAAAAAAGAACAGAAAACAGAAAAAAGAAAACTAGAAAAAAATAACATAAACTAAAGAGAAAACATAATCAACAACTAGTAACCTTGTGAGAGCTACCTGGATCCAGCAAATCATCAGTGAGCAAATTGAGGAGATCAGAATGAGGGGATGAGATAGTGGTAACACTAAAAGGATCATCCAAAGCTTTCTTTGCATGAGCATAGCTCGAATCTTAGTTGGATCCAGCAATCCGCACGGGAGTTGCAAGACCTAGGGATATGATCCAAAGAGACATGCCAATCCTTCTTGAGCATAGCTCGAATCTTAGTTACCAAAGGTAACTCTCGAGCATCATTACCAGATAAGGTAAGAAGACCAATAGTTTGAGACGAATCTGATTCAAGAATAACATTCTTCCAACCAAAATTCCAAACGAAAATCAAACCGTGAAAGATTGCCCAGAGCTCGGCTTGTAAGGGTGAACAAGTTCCAATGAAAGCCGAGAACCCGCAAATCCAGGAACCTTTCCAATCTCTCAACAGACCCCCGCAAGCAGCTTTCTCAACAGCAACAGCACCATCTACATTCAATTTTAAAAAGTCATGCGAAGGAGCTGTCCAACCCGAGTATGGCACTAAGGAAGATCTCAAAGAACCAAACTGCTGAGGTTTGATATATCTACAATAACCTGATTCCTTAACTAATTCCAGCAGAATTAGGGAAGGGTCTTCAGGTCTTTTGGCAGCGTAACTGCATTTGAAGTTCTTACTATAATAAATTTTGAATTTTTTATTTGATGTACACTACTTTAAAGGGTTTAGATAAAGTTATATCATGCAATTTTACAAATCCCAAAATATTTCATACTAAATACTTTAAATTATCTTAAATAGAAAAAAGTAAATGCGTTTATAGAAAAAAAGTAAATGCTTTTGAAGTTCTTACTATAATCAATTTTAAATTTTTTATTTGATGCACATTAATTGGGTTCATTGGTATTCCTGGTATAGTAGATGCTATTACACATATAATCATACTCAATTCGATAAAATTGTTTGATTAGAGGGGATAAGGGTTTAGATAAAGTTATATCATGGAATTTTTCAAATACCAAAATAATTATTTGGAAAAAAATTCAGAATATTTTGAGAAATTGATATTATAAAAGAAGAATAAAATTCCAAACACGTCAAGTGATTTTTTTTTTTTCAAAAAAATTATTTGGGATTAATATTTCTCATATTGTAAGATATAATTTTATCATCTACGTACACATATAAAAGTGTGTGTGACTCATGTAAAGAGAAGGGAAAGAAAACAAAAATATATGTATAGGAGATAAAATTATTTTCTATAACATAAGAAACAATAATCTTAATTTAAAACTGTCTGGCGAATCCATGGAATAGCATGTGGCGGGAACCACCATTAATGGGATAAGCTAGATCAGCCATAGCAATTAGGCCCAACACTATTTTTCAACCCAAAATCTAAAGGCATCAAATTCATAGGTACTGCCATTTATATTCCTTTCAGTTAGCCCATTACAAACCAATATGAGATTCATCATACTTGAATATCTCAACAATTTCCCCGTAAAGTGTGAAACCTGCTATTGGTATGCTTCCTCTTAACTGAGAACCTGGGCCCGTGGGTACTCGGTTAGGGAAAACATACCAATGATGAGTTTCACACTTGAGGGGAGATTGTTGGGTTATTTAAATGTGATGAGTTTGTTAATGGGTTAAGTGAAAAGATATAAGTGAGAGGATCCACGAACCTAATGCCTTAAGATTTTGTGTTGTGATATGGTGTCAGACCCACTTGATGTGGACGATATAGCCTTAGCTTATTGATGGTTGTCCCTTGCTACGGGCTTCCCCTAGAACCTACCTGAAAGTGGTGTTAGAGCCGGATTGGGTTCGCGCTAGCCATGTGTTTGGCTAGAAGGCGGGTTGAATACTTTGGACCTAGGTACTCGATTGAGGGGAAGCATACCAATGGTGAGTTTCACACTTGAGGGAAATATTGTTAAGATATTCAAGTGCAATGAGTCCCACATTAATTGGTAATGGACTAAATGAAGTAAATATAAGTGTCAGGACCAATAAATTCAATACCTTAAGATTTTGAATTATGAAATAGTGTCAAACCCATTTAATGTGATTCACCTATATTAACCCATTGATAATAATTCCTTGCCATGGGCTTCTGATATTTTTGGTGATGATACCTAATTTTCTGGGTCAAAGGAAGGAAATGAAAGATACATGGGGTGAAGGTCAGCTTGAGGTATATCTGATAGTGATGCTCTGTGATGAATAAAAGGGATATTTATCAGTAAGATATTTCCATAAGAAAAACTATTTTTTAATAAATATACATGCATTGTTTATAATTAATTGTATATATTAAATGGGAAAAATATTTATCATTTTAAATAACACAACTTATATCCTTTCACTCTCACAAAAAAGTGGGACCCACACCTTTATTTTTTTTTGTCAACTCACTATCTTCCTTTATCTATCTCTTTCCCTCTCTTAAAATGACACAACTTTACATTTTTAAAATGACACACACTTTACCCATATTAAATTAGAGTATATTATTTTAAGAGTAATTTAATCTTCTAATATAGTATATCTTACAGTATAACATTTCTTTTTGAATTTCTCTTTTTCCGAATTAGACTAATTCCTTATTTTTTCAATTAATTATGTTATCATTTTAATGAACTTAAGTAAGTTTCTTATTTATGATATAATTTTATATTAAGTATCTATTTAAATTATGGTGGACATTGGACAAGATCCGATACTCAAAATTACTAGTAAACTGTGGAAAGTCAGTGGTTTTTTATTTATTTATTGAAGATATGAAACATACTCAGCAACATTTGAAGAAACATGTGTACTCAAATACTGATGAAATGTCAAAAATAAAGATATTATAGTTGAAATAAAACTCCGGAACAGTGATCAAAATATCATTGTTCACCAAGTTTTTTATGATGTTATTTTTCAATATGTCACCTGAGCAAGTTCGCTAAACACTGTGGTGAACTCAGTTGCTGATGAGTCATGTTTTTAGTGGACACCAAGTTTGTTACATGGGTAGCGAACTTGGTTCTTTTTTTTTACTTAGTATTTGTTATCCACTAAAAATGTGATACATCAGCAAACTGAGTTTGTTACAGTGCCCAACAAATTTATTCATGTGACATAATAGAAAATAATACTATTCGCAAATCATTTAGATAAGAAACTTGATATATAGTGACATTTTGATCGGTGTTATCAAAACTCCTGTATTACGTTCAAAAAAACAACTTGCAACTGTGATGCCTCCGTCGGTGAAAACAATGTTAGTTTGGCAGGAAATGATTTGACTTGTTTTTGGACTTCGGCAAACGTTTGTTCACGTAATAATCAAACACATGGTCAAATTGATTTTTCAACATGATGGATGTTGATGATATACTATTTTATTTTTTAATTATTAGGTAGAAGTTCTTGATAGTTTATTAAATAATTTGAGCTCAGTATTTATTAGTAAGCATAAAGTAATAATCCATACAAATATAAAGTAACGCATTAAATCGTAAAGCATATGTGATAATACATATAGAAATATTTGAAAATAAACCAACATGACATATTATATTATAATTTCTTTTTGGGGCTTTTGATATGTAATTCTTGACTTTTTTTTTTTTTTTGGTAAAAGATTCTTGACTTTATATATTAGGGCAATAGATTCTATTATAATAAAATCATTCTCATGTTAAATAAGAGAATTAAATAATTTTATTAATTTTATTATAGTTCTATTGAATTAAATGCACAATCAAATTTATAGTATCAAACAAGAGTAAATAAGAGAATTCGTCGAAAGGGCTTTGATTGCGATACTATTTGATGGTATAGTCTTACAATAATGTACTTTAGAATTCAATAATTTTATTAATTGCTGCAATTATATAATTAAAATATTAATAGAGATAATGATAGATTTACGGTTTACGTTTGAGATAAAAAAGAAATTCATATGGGGTAACCAAGCTACAGTAATGCAAAGGGAAAGAATCAATGATCCCATCACGAACGGTGTGAACAAAATGAGTTGTTTCCTGAAATTTCCACGCCATGCTCAAAACCACATTCATAAGCTTTTCTTGCTTTGTTGATATATTTCTACCAAAATGGATTCTTTTATGTTAAAAACAAAAACAAAAAATATAACATGATTATATAAGAAGATCATAATCATACAAAGATGAATTAATGATTATGATTTTGTAATTACTTATTTTAATATTTTTTCTTTTCTTTTATCACCATTAATCCACTTTTATATGATTATGATTTTTCACATAATAATATCAATTTCTTTTTTGACAGAGGATACAAATCGATTTCTCATAGAGCTTCTTCATTTGGTTTGTGTTTATACCACCTGCTGACACTTGTGCCCCATTCTCGTCCACAATTTTGTCAACTGCGGCAGCCCACTATACTGATGACAACAAAGAGCTGCTACCAACCACACTACCAAAATCAAGATGAAGAGACAAACCATATTAATGATCAATGGTATTTCAATTATTTACTTTTATAAAAAATTATTTAATTTTATCCAAACAGAATGAATTTCATATATCATTGCTAAAATAAATGATTATTTTTTTACGTCATTTTAAGGAAAGCCTTGTCATATGTTATTATTATAAGCATATAATTGTTCTTCCAATTAAAATTTATTTTCTCAAACAAGAAAACTTATATAATATTTTGATTTTTTTTGGTAATCAAAACTTGGCAAAAAAAAAATTAATTTATTGCTTTTTTAATAAAAAATTATGAACAAGTAGTCATTTTGAAATTAATTACAAAAATAAAGCAGTCAAACACGTCCCACAGGGGCGTGACCGGTTGGAGATAGACACTCACTTCCCATCTGCACGTGTTTCACCAGGTGCTGCCATGTGGCACAAAAGTCAACAGTTTGACCGTAAAACTTTGGAAGTCAATAACTTTTGACTCGGGTATCTGAATTATGTAATTTTTTATTGATTCTACATAACTTTTCGAGATCTACGTAATGACACCTCATGTCTCTCACAAAAAAAAAATTGAATTTACAATAATGATACCATAAGAACTTTTAAACTCAAATTAATAAGCAGAAAATCACTGTTATGATTAGAAACATTCATAATAAAAATCCTTATGATCATGGTAAGTTATGATAACGTTAATTATGTATGTTATTAAGATATATATTAAAAATTTGAATGAAGAATTTTAAGAAATTTATAATTTTATTCGATTAACATCTGTTGGTGACAGAATATCGAATAATTTATATTAAAAAGTTAAGTGAGTGCTTTTCGTTTTGTTTTGATTTTTAAGTTTTTGTTCATGATTATAAAAATGCTAGATTTTATTTTTTGTAATAATTATAAGGTAACAAAGTTATGTCATTTTTAATGATTATGGTATCATTGTTGTAAATTCAAATTTTTTTGTGAGAGACAAAATAGGCAAAAAAATTAATTTATTGTTTTTTTAATAAAAAATTACGAAAAAGTAGTCGTTTTAAAAAAAATTACGAAACTATAGCAGTCAGTCACGCCCAAAAGGGGGCGTGACCACCAGGAGAGAGAGACACGCCCTGCAGAGGGCGTGACCACCCTGGGGAACACGCCCAAAACAGGGCGTGACCAAGGAGGAGAGAGACACGCCCAAGGAAGGGCGTGACCCACAGGGGTAACACGCCCACTGCAGGGCGTGACCCACTGGGTGGTCCTGCCCAATCCTGGGCGTGAGTGACTAAACTGAGTCTATTTAAACGTCCACCCTCCTACACACTCTTCACAACTCTCTCATTGTTATGCTTAAAACTTTTTGATAGTTTGCACTTGTTTACTCGTATTTTATTTTATCTTTTCATATTTTGATTTTTAAAATGAGTTCTGATACTATTCGTGTTGTTCTTTATTTTAACGGTAGGATAGAAGAAGGTCGTCGTGGTGTTATTTTTGCAGGGGAGAAAAGGCCATCACGTATTAAACGGAACTCAACGGTTGCAGAGCTGCATCAGAAAATACGTCAAAAATTATGTCTCGCAGACAACCAATTGATCACTCTAGTCACAGCAAGATTATGGCAACTTGAACAATACATGAGCTTGCAATTGGTCGATGATGAAGACATCGATATGGTAATGGAAGAGTTTTCCAACCAATCCCGAAAGGATTTCCTAGAGTTGTATGTGGATATTACCACCGCGGAGGAAGTTGTTATACCAATGAGGTCAGTTAGGTCTACTTCTCCTGTTATTGCATCCTCATCTGTTGCTCCTGCAGTTAACATGTCTGATGAAGATGAACATGACCCTACTTGGGTTATGGATGAGGAGTATGACGAAGATGATGAGGAAAATATTGCAATGGAGGATCGTCTTCTTGCAGAGGATGCGAGTGCATCGGACAATGACGAAGAATGTGTCAGGTCTGGTAATGAACTTCAACCATGGCATGATTTGGGGGAGTCTCGTATGGTTGTTCATCATGACACAACATCGAGTCAAGCACCAGAACATCCTGAAGGTATGCGACGAATTAATATACGGTGTGTTTCGATGTCGCAATTATCCATTAAGAAAATAACTCAATTCTATTATTATTATTACGTAGTACGTGTAGACGATGCACCTGTTGATCCTTTTTGGTCAGAAATTCCACATTACACATATATTGATTGGGATTATCCGAGTGAGGCACAATCATGGACACAGAGTTCGGGTTCAATCCAGGGTCCATGGCAATTGGGAGACAAATTGTATGTTAACCAACAATTTACATCCAAAAAGGAGGCTCAGATTGCAATCAAGCGCTACCTCATGAAGGAGCATCAAGAAGCAATTGTGGTTGAGAGCACTCCCACAAAATTAAGCATGAAATGTTGCACGCACGTCCAAGGTTGCCCGTGGAGGATCAGGGTAATTAAACCAACGTATGGTGAAAATTGGAAGGTAACGAAATGGGGTGGGAATCACGATTGCTTGAATGATCATCTTTCTCAAGATCATCGACAACTTGCTTGATTATGCCACGGCTGGTACTCTGTACTACTGGAAGGATCCTGAGACACTGGTACCCCACCAGATGCGCATGCCATGGGGCTAGCCTGATAAACCTGCTCACTCTGTGTAAAACCCTGATAATACGATGTACCTGGCTGGCTATCATAATACTGCGGCTGAGGAGGACCATGGTAAATAGGCTGTGGCCCACCTGCTTGACTCAACACTGGCGGTCTAAACCAACCCTGCATATCAGTACGCGGCCTAGGCACATTAATAGGATCGGGTATCGCTCGAACTGATTCCCGCTGTCGTCCTAGTCCATGTCCTTCCTTCCTGCCACTAGGCACCTCAATGGATAACATGGGCTCCTCAACAGTCTGCGTAGGTGGAGCCTCTGGCCCCGGCTCCTCTACTCGTGCCGACTCTCTGAATATAGAAATAATTTTGCCAATCTCGTCATGGACCCACTCTAATCCAAAGGTAGTGAACTGATCCTCAGTCGTCGCAAAATATATCATCTCCAAACCATCAATCTATGAAGAAAAGAAACAACATATATTAATTACAAATGTATAAAACACATAATCAAATTCAAAATTGAATTGTCAAAACTCACTGCTCGTCCAACCCTTGCAGCTTTCCTGGCGACGAACCGTTTCCCCCGCTGTCTGTACCAGTGTAGGTACTCATGGTTCGGGGACATCAACCCTACAAGTACAGGGGGAACACGTATGGACGTATCTCTGATCGTCCACCGATGTATGAAGGCCCTCATCTTACGCTCCCAATTATCATCCTTCTTCCCTCGCAGAGTTAGATCATGAACACCCTTAAGCTTTCTTGGTCTCCGTGGTATGGGCTGATCTAAACCAAATTGTCGCATACATCTATCCGGTTGAGCGTACTCAACTGTGTGGAAGCAAATGATAGGAGTAATGGCCAACCATAAGTACCGCTCATGATCAGATACAAACAATGCTGTCAGGTACTCTCCATATGGCTGCCACACAACCTACATATAAAAAAATTAGTAACAGATACAGAATTACCCCCAACTATAACATGTAAATTAATTAAAAACTATTACTAAATAGTTATCACAAACCTCGTCTCTATAAAGCGTGTCAAGGTTTGCCCGATACCAAGACTGCTCATGTGGCTTAAAGGGAGTTAGGGAATTAAACCTGTCATAGAATAAGTAACAAATTATCATACTAATACGGAAAATGAACATGTAATAAATTAGTCAATATGAGTTAATAAAATATACCTGTGACCAAAATGCCACTCGGGGTGGGTAGGCTGCGGGATGGGTGGTGAAATGGGGGGGAATCTAATCCAAGCCCATATCTGCAGTAATATATGACAACCACCCATATTAACAGTCCGCGGGTTTGTTGCCACACATAAATGTCTAAATAGATGGGCGAGAACCGCAGACCCCCAACTGTAGCTGCCGATGTCAGTAAAGTCCCCTGCTAGCAGCGGAATGTAACGACAGGCAATTTTACTCCCACCTGATTTGTCACACACTAACCATGAGCCTAATAGCCGCAAAATGTGTGCCTTAGTGTAACGCCGCACCTCCTCATGATTGTGTGCTACTGCAAACCAATCTGCATATATCCTGTCCAGGTAAGAAATACGT
This sequence comes from Gastrolobium villosum, assembly GCA_032173675.1. Classification (NCBI taxonomy): domain Eukaryota; kingdom Viridiplantae; phylum Streptophyta; class Magnoliopsida; order Fabales; family Fabaceae; genus Gastrolobium; species Gastrolobium villosum. The sequence continues at coordinate 213,429 of JAVKPL010008508.1, read as the reverse complement.
AGATCGCCCCCGTGAATGTCTGTGCCTGAAACAGGGGCAGTCCCAAAGACCTGCTGACACATACCAACCCAATTCAATGCTGTAGCTCCGGTAACTGCTTGCCCGTCAGTAGGCAAACCAAGTATACCAGCCACGTCCTGTAATGTAATCGTCATCTCTCCCTGGGTCATGTGAAACGTATGTGTCTCAGGTCTCCACCGCTCTACCAATGCAGAGATCATGGGGGTATCGATCTGAAGGAAAAACAACAATTATACAAAGTCCACATACGATATTTTAATTAAAAAAATTTACAAATTACATACCTGGATATGACTCATACGAGCCACGTGTATGAACCCAGCTTCTGTTAAATAGTTGGCCACGACGTCTGGTATATCATCGTGATGTGGTCCCCCCTGAAGCTTACCCCGCCTTGTCTTTAACGCCCTCACCTTGTCCTCGTTCCACACAAGTTGTGAAACGTGAGAGCGTTGTGTCCTCTTACGTAGTACCTCCCACCTATATGGGCCAGGAAGTACATGCGTACAGGGATCACATGACTCGAGATCACCATCGGATCCAGAGCGTGAGGACTCTGATGAGGATGAATGAGCCATAATAGAGAATACTACTACAAATGAAAAATAATGTACCCAAATTACTATTGATTTTATATTAATTTACACTAAATAATATTTAATTTCACTTAATTACATAGCATTTAATAGCATTTACACATAATAAAATTTAATTTCACTTAATTTACTAACCCCTAACAATTAAATAAAGTCACTAATATTTTACTAACCCCTAACAATTAAATAAAGTCACAAATATTTTATTCTAACCCCCTAACAGTTAAATAAAGTCACTAATATTTTATTCTAACCCCCTAACAGTTAAATAAAGTCACTAATATTTTACTAACACCCTAACAATTAAATAAAGTCACTAATATTTTTTTCTAACACCCTAACAATTATCTAAGTCACTAATATTTTTTCTAACACCCTAACAATTATCTAAGTCACTAATATTTTTTTCTAACACCCTAACAATTATCTAAGTCACTAATATTTTTTTCTAACACCCTAACAGTTATCTAAGTCACTAATATTTTTTTCTAACACCCTAACAATTATATAAGTCACTAATCTTTTTTTCTAACAACCTAACAATTATCTAAGTCACTAGTATTTTTTCCTAACACCCTAACAATAATCTATGTCACTAATAACTATCATATATTAATTGCTGTTAATAAAAAAAATGAACAAATAAATATGGACTTACACGAGTGAGACAGAGCTTCGCTGCGCAAAACCTTCCAAAATCTATCTAGAGAGAAGGAGGAGGAAGAGGATTGGAGAGAGAATATGGGAGGTGAAATGAGGTAAAATGGTGAAAATGGGGTTATATAGACCCAGGTGGGTCACGCCCTCGGTTGGGCGTGTTACCCCCCTTGGTCACGCCCTCTGTTGGGCGTGTTCCCCAGGGTGGTCACGCCCTCTGCAGGGCGTGTCTCTCTCCTAGTGGTCACGCCCCCTTTTGGGCGTGACTGACTGCTATAGTTTCGTAATTTTTTTTAAAACGACTACTTTTTCGTAATTTTTTATTAAAAAAACAATAAATTAATTTTTTTGCCAGACAAAATATACCAAATGAGGTGTCATTACGTACATCTCAGAAAGTTATGTGGAATCAATTTTTTTTTACCTAATTCGGATACCCGAGTCAAAAGTTATGGACTTCCAAAGTTTTACGATCAAACTCTTGATTTTTGTGCCACGTGATAGCACCTGGTGAACACGCCCAGATGTGGAGTGTCTCTCTCCTTGGTCACGCTCAAATTGTGAGTGTCTCTCCATCCTAGTCACGCCCCATGTGAGCGTGACTCAAGCTTAGGTCACGCCCCACATGGACGTGTTTCTCTTTATTGGAACACGTCTTATGTGGCGTGTTTGACGGCTATATTTTCGTAATTAATTTTAAAACGATTACATTTTCGTAATTTTTTATTAAAAAAATCAATAAATTATTTCTTTTGCCATCAAAACTTATATAATTAAATTCGTAACATTTGGGTTATTGACTAGATTTATACACTTGATTGGTTTGATTTTATTACACAAATACCTTATAACGGAGGATTCCAATTGGGGCATCAAATGCAAAACTAAATTTGAATTCAATCATTTCAAGCCAAACATTATATTGAGTTTAAGATCTTAACCCAAAAGCCTCTGTTGGTAGTATAAATAGAAACGGATGAGCTTAATTCTGGCTCATCTCCTCTACTTTCACAACGCTAATAAGATTTGTAGAAAACATAAGAGAAAGATACGAAGTCCTAATTGGGAAGAGAAAATCTAAACTTATGATCCCATCTTCCAGCTCAAAGCAAATTTTTTACCAAGAGGGATATTCAAGCCCTTCAACCCTACCATCACTGTCTTCTTTTCTCCATCTCCCTGCCCGTACAAGTACTTATGTTCAGATGTACTAACGTTCACATTTGACACACCCTTTATTATTGGTAGTGCTCCACTTCCTGTTAATCCCAACACATTTATCGTGTCAATTACCCAACCTTTATCTAAAGCAAACTTGCCCTCTTGGACTTCTGACCACACTTTCACACTTCCTTCTTTAACAGTTGCATGGAAATCAATGTAGGTTGAATAGCCATTTCCAAGCATCATTTCTGGCATCTCATCATCATCAAGGAATAGGTTCCCTTTAGCTTCTCCTTCAGTTGTACCTGCTGTGAATGTCACAATGAGGCTGAACGGTGTCATCCTAGCATCCTTTGATATCAGTCCACCCTGTTGCATTGGAAGAATGATATTCTGATACAAATGCACATTGACCACATGCAGAGGTGCATCAAGTGTAACATAGGTTCCATCTTTTGATACAATGGTATGTGTTAAATCAAACAAACTGTACCAGCTTCCAGGAGGAAAGAGTGCTTTAATTTGTGTTTTTCCTTGCTCAAGCACAGGAGAAATCATTAGGCTGCTCCCAAGTAAGAACTGGGTGCTGATGCCATAACATTCAGTGAAAGATGGGAATGAGAAGAAAAGAGGCCTTGCAATTGGAGCTCCACTAATATGAGCCTCATAGTTCAGTGTGTACAGATATGGGAGGAGCTTATACCTCATACCCAAAGCATTTCGAGCGGACTCAGCTACAGATTCCCATTGGTAAAGCTCTTGTCTAGGAGAGTAGTAGTTTGCATGATCCCTTGAGAAAGGGTAGAAAGCACCAACTTCAATCCACCGATTGCAGAGCTCTTCAGTGGGTGCTGGATAGAAACCACATATATCTGAACCAACCATTGGCACCCCAAATATTCCAAAATTGAGCATTGTAGATATTGAGTACCTCAGGTCCTCCCATGTGCCCTTATTGTCACCAGTCCAATGTGCAGCATATTTGCCTGAACCCACATAAGTGGAGCGGGACAAAATAAAAGGTCGTTTTCCTTGAAGCCCTTGAAGGGCCTTGTGAGTTGCAATGGTTTGAGAAAAACCATAAATACTGTGAGCATCATACTCCAAAACACCATTATAGTGAACTGCACTAGTGGCTATAGTTTTGAATCCTATAGGAGCCTGTACTCCTGAAGCATTAATTTTGTAGGGAGGGTCATCCCACCGTGTGCTTGTGATGTTTTTGCAATCTAAGCAACATATCCATCCAGGTCCTGTTCCACTCGGGCACACCTTTCCCTTAGGAATTGTGCACTTTCCAGAGCAGAAATTCGAAGCTTCATTCATGTCAATCCACAGGCCATCAACAGGGACAAGTTCATGGAAGCGGCGGATCTCATCACCCCACCAAGAAACTGTTTTTGGATTCAGAAAATCAGGAAAATAAACTGCTCCTGGCCAAACTTGAGCCAAGAACGGTTCTCCTTCATACTTGATAAAAACATCATTATCCATACCCCTTTGATATACACCATAACTGGAGTTAACAGCAATTCCAGGATCAATGATTACAACATATTTCATGCCAATGCTGTGTATTCTGTCCAGGAAGTTTAGAAGCTTCTCTCGAGGGTAGTTAATTGGATTGAGTGAAAAGTCCTTGTGGCCATCCATATGATCGTCATCATTCCAAATCACATCAAGTGGGATTTTAGCCTTCTCGTAATTCTCCACAACATCTTCTACAACAGATAGGTTGTGATAACCCCATCTGCATTGGTGGAATCCTAATAGTGTACCAAATAAAATAAGTAAGCATATTCGTCAAATACTTTTTGCAAACAAAGCATCTTCATATAAAAGAGAGTTCCGGCACACAAGCATTACATTTTGGCAGTAAACCATTTCTGCTACCGTTTTAAACTAGATCTGGAAGCAAAGCATAAGGATTAAATGCTACCCACCCATATCATTTAATTGCCAAGTGAAGTGGTACCTTGAAAATGAAGTCCTTAAAAAATAAATGGACAAAAAAGAATATTTACCATGAAAAAATCATATACTTCCAAAGTATATGCTCGAGTGGAGTTACAACAAACTAAACTTACTGCTATTTTCATACAATTCATGTTCTCATTGTTCGAAGTATAGCTCTGCGTTGATATAAACAGAACGAGTTGCCTCTACTGTCTCCATCGTGATAAATGTGTATAGTAAATAGCCCTACCAATATATTTCCCATAAACCAAGGCTAACCTTATTCACTAGACAAGATAGCTATATTTTTATACATATACGAATAAATTATCTCCCTCTATAAAGACAAAAAAGGGACAGAATGATAGCTGATGTTTATGCAGTAATGTTTCTTCACAAGGACCCATAAATTGCTTTATACATGATACGTGCAAGTCATAAAGACCAAGTTCCTTGATTCAATGTTTAGGAGAAAAAATGATTTTATTTTATATATGGTAAAGTTAAGATTTCAACTTTGTATATGGTCCTATCTTTCCATGTGGACCTAAAAGGTATTAAATTACTGAACAATTAAATTATTATAAGACCTAAAAAGCTTTGCCAGTACACAAATGGTACAAATAGATTCGGAAATTAAGATAATTCTGCAGACCTAACATTTACAACGAAAGAAAACAGCCCTAAACAAACTGCCACATATATGGTAAGCAAAAACCTACTAAATTGGAAAACCATGACTCATTGCATTCTCTAATGCATTATGAACACCAAGGATATGCTCCCGTAAATGCGCTCATTGATTTCACATGATCACAGAGTTGAAACGTGAAAACATTACTTTCTTCACCTTTAAAAATTATTTGTCAATTAAGTATTGGAGCCCCCAGTTTTCTCAATTGATAATTCCTCTATCTAAAATATTTGACATATAGGGGAATGGTCCCGTGGCAACCAAATCAATTGACGTGAATGCATATTGTAAAGAACTAATTCAACCAAAAACTGTTGGATAAGGTTACATTAATGATTTTATATATATCAACAAGCCCCCTCACACGAGAGGTTACATTAATGGTTTTATATATCTCAACACGCCCCCTCGAACCCGGGACACGAGGCTCTGATATCGCGTAAATAACCAATTCAACACAAAAGCTTAAGCTTTTGGATGAGACTACATTAATGGTTTTATATATCTCAACATATACTAAATAGAATATGCAATAAAATAACAAGTGAGAGTGAAAACTGAATCATACCGAAAGCCCAGTAAGGCATTGGAGCAGGTCTGCCAATTAATGAAGTGTATTGATCAACAACATTCAGAGGTGTGGGTCCTGCAAAGAAGTAAAAATCCAGTACACCTCCAATAATCTTGTATGTCAGAGAGGTTCCTTTGTAAAACACATCCATTCCATTGCTATTCAGCAACAGAACACCATGTGCATAAGGTTTACCACCTTCGTTTCTGAGATCCATGTACACAGGATGTGACCCGTATAGATCAGCATTGATATTAATAGCTGATATATCAGTCGTATACAATGTGTAAGGATCATTTGGATACAGCTTGATCCCATGTGGCTGTGTGTTCTCCCCCAAGCCATACAAGGAAGCATCTTTGGGCAATTTGGTAGAAATTTCAAGGTACTGATCCTTGAAGACCAATGGACCAAACGGGCCTGACTCATCAGAGCTAGAGTCAAAAAGGGTATCCCCATTGGACTTCCTTTTCACTGCAAAGCTAAACGGGTCTGAAGTGTAACTGAATATAAGCTCAGAGCCAGAGTACTCTGACACTAGTGATATTGGGTTTTTCCTCGACCTCTCACTGTTCTGCTTCAGAACCGGTGGTTGCTCCCTTGGCAAAAGATCGTAAGGAACCTCCCACCTTAGCTTCTTTGCATCAGTTATGTGTACCCTCAAACGATTCTCAGTCTCGTGTCTACAAAATCAAGAACAATGAACATGGTTCAGAATCAGCTTTATAAAGATAGATAATTAGGTGAATGCACCAATGATCGATGCTGAGTAAGACTTACTTGACGTATAAGCGTAAAAGGGGAATGTCAGGACCATAAATATTGTTCTTCTGCTTAACTTGGAGGAGCCCCAGAAGGGCACCATCAGGGCTATTTTCTATAGATATCAAACGGTAGCCCTGGCCAATTTTGGTGACCTTGGGAGTAGAAAAGTTGGCTTCTTCAGCTACACATAGAAACCAAATTAGAAAAAGGGAAGAGAGACATAGAACAGATGAGGCATTAGGAGAAACCATTGCTCACTCTAGAGGAAGGCACATATGGTAGTCTGAAGCATGATACCTATAAATAACCAAACTAGTTTATGTTGTTATTTGTTGTTTGTCCTCATCGAGAGGGTGAGGGAGTGAGCCATTGGATCCGTTACACGTGACTTGGGGGGATCAAGCCAATCTCTGACAGTGCGCCTTTCATTTTGTAGAGTGTGGACCCACTTTGCATATCTCATTTTTTCTGTGGTTGTTTTCAGAATTTAGAACAAATTGAGGTCAATAATGATATGAGTGAATTGCGTAGGTAATTATGTGAAATCGGTTAAATTGCAAATTGGTCCACAAAAGTATCACAATGTGGTTGTGCTAAATACTATAACAGGTGTTTCCCTTCCAAAATTCCTGTTAGACCTGTCCGCGTCATCATTGTCATTTCTTTTGCTTTAAAATCAAAACTTGATTCTGCCATCACTTTTTATTACCCAAGTTTCAATTAGAAACGTATAAAAATTGGACTTCTATGAAGCACGGCCGAATAAAGAAGAACGAGAGAGTGATGATGAAAATATATAAGCAGGATGCCATTGAAAATTACAGAGATGAAGTGGAACGGTGTTATTATAAAATGGAGCATGAAACTTTTACACTTTATCTGGGAGTTAGTTTTAGGACAAAAAAAAGAAAGAAAGGGGAGCCTTTTATTAATTATTTTTTTATTTGTGAGTTTAAAAAATAGAAGATGAAAATTGGAGATTTGTACAAAATCCTATAAAACTCTTCTTATCTTTAAAATTAGAGTTCCCTAATTTGGAGCGATGGTAGGAGAAAAATATTAAAAATTACTTATTTATCATTAGCATTAAAATGTGACAACTTCAGTTAATTAAAAAAAAAGATGTGGCAACTACACAGATGTGAATTATTTTTAAATGTGATACTATTAGAATAGTCTTTTTTTTTTGGTAAAAGGAATAGTCTTAAATACTAACAGAGAATAGTCTTAAATACTAATAGAATTTATCGACTAAAAATATTTTGTCCAACATAATGACAAAATTTTTGACGAAAATCATATTACGTTAAAAATAGAGACAAAAAATATATGTCAAAACTAAAGACGAAAATATAGACATAACAAGATTTTGTCATTATCATTAACATAAATTTTTAGGGAAAAATATTTAGTCAAGATTATTAAAAGAATCTAAATTTCGTGAAAACTTTCAACAGAAACATTTTTATTAAACTTTCTACCAAAAAATAATTTTGTCAAAAATTTAAACAAAACACATTTTCATAAAAAAAGTTTCGTCATAAAACAATTTCATCAATTTTTTTTTTTTTACGAACCCTTACGGGTTTTTAATCTCGGTAGTGTAAATGAAAACAAAATTAAATTGGCATGTTTTGAACTTTACACTGAAACGTAAAAGGGTAAACTCGCACCTTGAATAACTAGTTTTGAAAAAAATACTTAAAAACTAAATTCCACCTAATCCAAGTTCTTTGAATTCGTTTATCAAAAAAAAAAAAAACCAATTTTTTAACTAATTCATCATTGATTAATTTTTACTACTTAAACAATTTTTTAACTCTAACCCATTTTCTATTATCAATTCATCATTGATTGATTCCCGTTACTTAATCCTAATAATTTTTTATTAATTACACTTGCATAAAAAAAGATATTATAGTTGAAACAAAACTCCGGAACAGTGATCAAAATATCATTGTTCATCAAGTTTTTTACGCGAATAATGTTATTTTTCAATATGTCACGTGAGCAAGTTCGCTAAACACTGTGGTGAACTCAGTTGCTGATGAGTCATATTTTTAGTGGACACCAAGTTCGCTACATGGGTAGCGAACTTGGTTCTTTTTTTTACTTATTATTTATTATCCACTAAAAATGTGATACATCAGCAAACTGAGTTTGTTACAGTACCCAACAAATTTATTCACGTGACATAATAGAAAATAATACTATTCGCAAATCATTTAGGTAAAAAACTTGATACATAGTGACATTTTGATCGGTGTTATCAAAACTCCTGTATTACGTTCAAAAAACAACTTGCAACTGTGATGCCTCCGTCGGTGAAAACAATGTTAGTTTGGCAGGAAATGATTTGACTTGTTTTTGGACTTCGGCAAACGTTTGTTCACGTAATAATCAAACACATGGTCAAATTGATTTTTCAACATGATGGATGTTGATGATAATACTATTTTATTTTTTAATTATTAGGTAGAAGTTCTTGATAGTTTATTAAATAATTTGAGCTCAGTATTTATTAGTAAGCATAAAGTAATAATCCATACAAATATAAAGTAACGCATTAAATCGTAAAGCATATGTGATAATACATATAGGAATATTTGAAAATAAACCAACATGACATATTATATTATAATTTCTTTTTGGGGCTTTTGATATGTAATTCTTGACTTTGTATATTAGGGCAATAGATTCTATTATAATAAAATCATTCTCATGTTAAATATTCATATCATCTTATATGAATATCTCTCTTTTCATAACTATTGAATAGGTAAAATTATATTGAAATATGTGAAGATTTATTAAGAGAGAATAAACATAATATTTTTACATGAAATTTTAACACAAAAATATCCATTCTCATAAATAATATTATTAACATCGATATTATAGTTCTATTGAATTAAATGCACAATCAAATTTATAGTATCAAACAAGAGTAAATAAGAGAATTCGTCGAAAGGGCTTTGATTGCGATACTATTTGATGGTATAGTCTTACAATAATGTACTTTAGAATTCAATAATTTTATTAATTGCTGCAATTATATAATTAAAATATTAATAGAAATAATGATAGATTTACGGTTTACGTTTGAGATAAAAAAGAAATTCATATAGGGTAACCAAGCTACAGTAATGCAAAGGGAAAGAATCAATGATCCCATCACGAACGGTGTGAACAAAATGAGTTGTTTCCTGAAATTTCCACGCCATGCTCAAAACCACATTCATAAGCTTTTCTTGCTTTGTTGATATATTTCTACCAAAATGGATTCTTTTATGTTAAAAAAAAAACAAAAAATATAACATGATTATATAAGAAGATCACAATTATACAAAGATGAATTAATGATTATAATTTTATAATTACTTATTTTAATATATTTTTTTATCACCATTAATCCACTTTTATATTATTACGATTTTTCATATAATAATAACAATTTTTTTTAAAAGAGGATACAAATCGATTTCTCATAGAGCTTCTTCACTTGGTTTGTGTTTATACACTGCACTTAATTACTCGCTCCCATTTGTCTTCAATTTTCACCACCGCCACCTGCTGACACTTGTGCCCCATTCTCGTCCACAATTTTGTCAACTACGGCAGCCCACTATTGATGACAACAAAGAGCTGCTACCTACCACACTACCAAAATCAAAATGAAGAGACAAACCATATTAATGATCAATGGTATTTCAATTATTTACTTTTATAAAAAATTATTTAATTTTATCCAAACAGAATGAATTTCATATATCATTGCTAAAATAAAATATTATTTTTTACATCATTTTAAGAAAAGCCTTGTCATATGTTATTATTATAAGCATATAATTGTTCTTCCAATTAAAATTTCCTTTCTCAAACAGTAAGTTGAAAACTTATATAATTAAATTCGTAACATTTGGGTTCTTGACTAAATTTATACACTAGATTCGTTTGATTTTATTACACGAATACCTTATAACGGAGGATTCCAATTGGGGCATCAAAGGCAAAACGAAATTTGAATTCAATCATTTCAACCCAAACATTATATTGAGTTTAAGAGCTTAACCCAAAAGCCTCTGTTGGTATAAATAGAAACGGATGAGCTTAATTCTGGCTCATCTCCTCTGCTTTCACAAAGCTAATAAGATTTGTAGAAAACATAAGAGAAAGATACAAAGTCCTAATTGGGAAGAGAAAATCTAAACTTATGATCCCATCTTCCAGCTCAAAGCAAATTTTTTACCAAGAGGGATATTCAAGCCCTTCAACCCTACCATCACTATCTTCTTTTCTCCATCTCCCTGACCGTACAAGTACTTATGTTCAGATGTACTAACGGTCACATTTGACACACCCTTTATTACTGGTTGTGCTCCACTTCCAGTTAATCCCAACACATTTATCGTGTCAATTACCCAACCTTTATCTAAAGCAAACTTGCCCTCTTGGACTTCTGACCACACTTTCACACTTCCTTCTTTAACAGTTGCGTGGAAATCAATGTAGGTTGAATAGCCATTTCCAAGCTTCATTTCTGGCAGCTCATCATCATCAAGGAATAGGTTCCCTTTAGCTTCTCCTTCAGTTGTACCAGCTGTGAATGTCACAATGAGGCTGAACGGTGTCATCCTAGCATCCTTTGATATCAGTCCACCCTGTTGCATTGGAATAATGGTATTCTGATACAAATGCACATTGACCACATGTAGAGGCGCATCAAGTGTAACATAGGTTCCATCTTTTGATACAATGGTATTTGTTAAATCAAACAAACTGTACCAGCTTCCAGGAGGAAAGAGTGCTTTAACTTGTGTTTTTCCTTGCTCAAGCACAGGAGAAATCATTAGGCTGCTCCCAAGTAAGAACTGGGTGCTGATGCCATAACATTCAGTGAAAGATGGGAATGAGAAGAAAAGAGGCCTTGCAATTGGAGCTCCAATAATATGAGCCTCATAGTTCAGTGTGTACAGATATGGGAGGAGCTTATACCTCATACCCAAAGCATTTCGAGCAGATTCAGCTACCGACTCCCATTGGTAAAGCTCTTGTCTAGGAGAGTAGTAGTTTGCATGATCCCTTGAGAAAGGGTAGAAAGCACCAACTTCAATCCACCGATTGCAGAGCTCTTCTGTGGGTGCTGGATAGAAACCACATATATCTGAACCAACCATTGGCACCCCAAATATTCCAAAATTGAGCATTGTAGATATTGAGTACCTCAGGTCCTCCCATGTGCCCTTATTGTCACCGGTCCAATGTGCAGCATATTTGCCTGAACCCACATAAGTGGAGCGGGACAAAATAAAAGGTCGTTTTCCTTGAAGCCCTTGAAGGGCCTTGTGAGTTGCAATGGTTTGAGAAAAACCATAAATATTGTGAGCATCATACTCCAAAACACCATTATAGTGAACTGCACTAGTGGCTATAGTTTTGAATCCTATAGGAGCCTGTACTCCTGAAGCATTAATTTTGTAGGGAGGGTCATCCCACCGTGTGCTTGTGATGTTTTTGCAATCTAAGCAACATATCCATCCAGGTCCTGTTCCACTCGGGCACACTTTTCCCTTAGGAATTGTGCACTTTCCAGAGCAGAAATTCGAAGCTTCATTCATGTCAATCCACAGGCCATCAACAGGGACAAGTTCATGGAAGCGGCGGATCTCATCACCCCACCAAGAAACTGTTTTTGGATTGAGAAAATCAGGAAAATAAACTGCTCCCGGCCAAACTTGAGCCAAGAAGGGTTCTCCTTCATACTTGATAAAAACATCATTATCCATACCCCTTTGATATACACCATAACTGGAGTTAACAGCAATCCCAGGATCAATGATTACAACATATTTCATGCCAATGCTGTGTATTCTGTCCAGGAAGTTTAGAAGCTTCTCTCGAGGGTAGTTAATTGGATTGAGTGAAAAGTCCTTGTGGCCATCCATATGATCGTCATCATTCCAAATCACATCAAGTGGGATTTTAGCCTTCTCGTAATTCTCCACAACATCTTCTACAACAGATAGGTTGTGATAACCCCATCTGCATTGGTGGAATCCTAATAGTGTACCAAATAAAATAAGTAAGCATATTCGTCAAATACTTTTTGCAAACAAAGCATCTTCATATAAAAGAGAGTTCCGGCATACAAGCATTACATTTTTGCAGTAAACCATTTCTGCTACCGTTTTAAACTATATCTGGAAGCAAAGCATAAGGATTAAATGCTACCCACCCATATCATTTAATTGCCAAGTGAAGTGGTACCTTGAAAATGAAGTCCTTAAAAAATAAATGGACAAAAAAGAATATTTATCATGAAAAAATCATATACTTCCAAATTAAATGCTCGAGTGGAGTTACAACATAATAAACTTACTGCTATTTTCATACAATTCATGTTCTCATTGTTCGAAGTATAGCTCTGCGTTGATATAAACAGAACGAGTTGCCTCTACTGTCTCCATCGTGATAAATGTGTATAGTAAATAGCCCTACCAATATATTTCCCATAAACCAAGGCTAACCTTATTCACTAGACAAGATAGCTATATTTTTATACATATACGAATAAATTATCTCCCTCTATAAATATAAAAAAGGGACAGAATGATAGCTGATGTTTATTCAGTAATGTTTCTTGACAAGGACCCATAAATTGCTTTATACATGATACGTGCAAGTCATAAAGACCAAGTTCCTTGATTCAAAGTTTAGGAGAAAAAATGATTTTATTTATATATGGTAAAGTTAAGATTTCAACTTTGTATATGGTCCTATCTTTCCATGTGGACCTAAAAGGTATTAAATTACTGAACAATTAAATTATTATAAGACCTAAAAAGCTTTGCCAGTACACAAATGGTACAAATAGATTCGGAAATTAAGATAATTCTGCAGACCTAACATTTACAACGAAAGAAAACAGCCCTAAACAAACTGCCACATATATGGTAAGCAAAAACCTACTAAATTGGAAAACCATGACTCATTGCATTCTCTAATGCATTATGAACACCAAGGATATGCTCCCGTAAATGCGCTCATTGATTTCACATGATCACAGAGTTGAAACGTGAAAACATTACTTTCTTCACCTTTAAAAATTATTTGTCAATTAAGTATTGGAGCCCCCAGTTTTCTCAATTGATAATTCCTCTATCTAAAATATTTGACATATAGGGGAATGGTCCCCTGGCAACCAAATCAATTGACGTGAATGCATATTGTAAAGAACTAATTCAACCCAAAAACTTTAAGTTGTTAGGTGAGGTTTAATGATTTTATATATATCTCAACAAGCCCCCTCACACGAGAGGTTACATTAATGGTTTTATATATCTGAACACGCCCCCGGACAGCTCGAACCCGGGACACGAGAGGAGGGATCTGATATCGCGTAAATAACCAATTCAACACAAAAGCTTAAGCTTTTGGTGATTAGATAAGTACAATTAATGGTTTTATATATCTCAACACATACTAATAGAATATGCAATAAAATAACAAGTGAGAGTGAAAAGTGAATCATACCGAAAGCCCAGTAAGGCATTGGAGCCGGTCTGCCAATTAATGAAGTGTATTGATCAACAACATTCAGAGGTGTGGGTCCTGCAAAGAAGTAAAAATCCAGTACACCTCCAATAATCTTGTATGTCAGAGAGGTTCCTTTGTAAAACACATCCATTCCATTGCTATTCAGCAACAGAACACCATGTGCATAAGGTTTACCACCTTCGTTTCTGAGATCCATGTACACAGGATGTGACCCGTATAGATCAGCATTGATATTAATAGCTGATATATCAGTGGTATACAAAGTGTAAGGATCATTTGGATACAGCTTGATCCCATGTGGCTGTGTGTTCTCCCCCAAACCATACAAGGAAGCATCTTTGGGCAATTTGGTAGAAATCTCAAGGTACTGATCCTTGAAGACCAATGGACCAAACGAACCTGACTCATCAGAGCTAGAGTCAAAAAGGGTATCCCCATTGGACTTCCTTTTCACTGCAAAGCTAAACGGGTCTGAAGTGTAACTGAATATAAGCTCAGAGCCGGAGTACTCTGACTCTGACACTAGTGATATTGGGTTTTTCCTCGACCTCTCAATGTTCTGCTTCAGAACCGGTGGTTGCTCCCTTGGCAAAAGATCGTAAGGAACCTCCCACCTTAGCTTCTTTGCATCAGCTATGTGTACCCTCAAACGATTCTCAGTCTCGTGTCTACAAAATCAAGAACAATGAACAAGGTTCAGAATCAGCTTTATAAAGATAGATAATTAGGTGAATGCACCAATGATCGATGCTAAGTAAGACTTACTTGACGTATAAGCGTAAAAGGGGAATGTCAGGACCATAAATATTGTTCTTCTGCTTAACTTGGAGGAGCCCCACAAGGGCACCATCAGGGGTATTTTCTATAGATATCAAACGGTAGCCCTGGCCAATTTTGGTGACCTTAGGAGTAGAAAAGGTGGCTTCTTCAGCTACACATAGAAACCAAATTAGAAAAAGGGAAGAGAGACATAGAACAAATGAGGGATTAGGAGAAACCATTGCTCACTCTAGAGGAAGGCACATATGGTAGTCTGAAGCATGATACATATAAATAACCAAACTAGTTTATGTTGTTATGTGTTGTTTGTCCTCATCGAGAGGGTGAGGGAGTGAGCCATTGGATCCGTTACACGTGACTTGGGGGATCAAGCAAATCTCTGACAGTGGGCCATTCATTTTGTGGAGTGTGGACCCACTTTGCATCGCTCATTTTTTCTGTGGTTGTTTTCAGAATTTAGAACAAATTGAGGTCAATAATAATGATATGAGTGAATTGAGTGAAATTTCATCAGCAGTGGTAATTATGTGAAATCGGTTAAATTGCAAAGTTGGTCCACAAAAGTATCACAATGTGGTTGGTTGTGCTAATTCCTATAACAGGTGTTTCCCTTCCAAAATTCCTTTTAGACCTGTCCGCGTCATCATTGTCATTTCTTTTGCTTTAAAATCAAAACTTGATTCTGCCATCACTTTTTATTACCCAAGTTTCAATTAGAAACGTATCAAAATTGGACTTCTATGAAGCACAGCCGAATAAAGAAGAACGAGAGAGTGATGATGAAAATATATAAGCAGGATGCCATTGAAAATTACAGAGATGAAATGGAACGGTGTCATTATAAAATGGATCATGAAACTTTTACACTTTATCTGGGAGTTAGTTTTAGGACAAAAAGAAAAGAAAAGGGAGCCTTTTATTAATTATTTTTTTAATTTGTGAGTTTAAAAAATAGGAAATAGAAATTGGAGATTTTTGTAAAATCCTCCCAAATTTTTATTACCTTCAAATTAAAGTTCCCTCAAACTTTTATTGCCTTTAAAAGTAAAGTTCCCTCGATTTAGAGGTCCGAGGGGATGTTAAAAATTACTTATTTATTTTTAGCATTCAAATGTGGATAGTGAAAATTATATAGATGTGAATTATTTTTAAATGTGACAATATTAGAAAAGTTTCAAATACCAACAAAATTTATTGAAAAAAATAATATTTTCTCCAAGATAATGACAAATTTTTTGACGAAAATCACATTACGTCGAAAATAGAGATAAAAAAATATCCACCAAAACTAGAGACGAAATAAGATTTTGTCATAATCATTGACATAATTTTTTTTTTTTTTTAAAAAAAACAAACCAAAATTCTTGATATAATCTAAATTCTGTCGAAACTTTCAATAAAAATATTTTGGTCAAACTTTCCAACAACAAAAAATTCCGTAAAAAATTTAGACAAAACTCATTTCCATAAAAAAAAATTCATCATAAAACAATTTTTACGAAAAACAAAGCGTTACTGGCTTTCTAACCTCTGTGGTGTAAATGAAAACAAAATTAAATTGGCATGTTTTGAACTTTACACTGAAACTTAAAAGGGTAAACTCGTTTTGAAACGTAAATTGGCACCTTGGAATAACTAGTTTTGAAAAAAAAATAATTATAGGCAAAATGTGTATCGTTCTAAAGGATGTAAAGTTATGTCATTTCAAGAGAGATAAAGAGATAGATAAAGGAGGAGAGAGAGTTGACAAAAAAATATAGGTGTGGGTCCCACCTCTTTGTGAGAGTGAAAAGATATAAGTTGTGTCATTTAAAAGGATAAACATTTTTGCCTATTATTATTACGTAAACATATATATATATATATAGAGATAGCAGGATCCTTTGGCTCCGGTGTCAAATTTGAATTTTGAAATCTCATATATATATATATATATATATATATATATATATATATATATATATATATATATATATATATATATATATATAGCTCTGATTTAAATTTATAAGCATGTGACACCATTTATCTTTTTTCTTTAATTTATCTCACTTTTGAATGGTTATGAAACTCTTTTTCTCTCTTTATCACCATTGATTCATTTTTATACGGTTATGATTTGTAGCCGGAGATAACTTTATCTCCGGCTGCTTGAGAAATGATAAGCCCATATATATATATATATATACGCGTCAATACTCAGAGCTTCATTAAGCGCCCAATTCTTATAAGGTTTATGCTGCAAGTGCAGGTCTAGGGGTGTAAAGGGCCAACCCAGCCTACAGCCCGACCTACATTGAGTCTGGTTTAACCCGACCTTTCAGATAATGTAGAATATGCTTAGGCTTATAAGAAAATCTTTTTAACAAATAGGCCATAGGCCAATTTTGTCAAGTCTGCCCTAAAGCCTTACAAGCTGGTCTATTTAATTTATTAAAATAAAATTAATATTTATTTTATGTGGCAAAATACCAATACCAACCCTAATTTTTATGTGCACTGCCGCTTCTCACTCTTGGCTTCGTTTGGGGTATTATGTTGACTTTTTCTTGTTTGTCATTTTTTTTCTTATGAGAAGTACTAGTGCATGCATGAATGAAACTTTCTTTGCTCTATACAATTATTTTCTTTGCTTAGTATCTACAGTGGGAGGCCTATAAGGCCTGTAGGCCATGTCAGGCTTTCTTATTTTTAAAAATAGGCCGAGCTTGGCCTACAAATAAAGCCTTTAATAGGCCAGATAGGCTGAATTTTTTTTACGTAGGCTTGGGCCAGGAAGGCCAAAGCCCAGCCCAACCCATTTACATCCCTAAGTGCAGCCCATGCGCTGCAAGCGTAAATGTTTTAATTTTTTATAATTTTATTTTGAGTATTACATTTCTTCTCTTCTAACATACCTGTTATAAAAAATTCTGGATAATTCTGTCGTAATTCTTCTTCTTTTTTCCCACGTCGCTTCACGTGGTGAAAGTCTTTCCCATAATACTTTGATTAATGGAATCACTTTATTTCTCAGTTGCTTTATATTTTTATCAAGGATTTGAATTGGTCTGGTCTTAATAGTCAAATTCTCTTTAAATTGTCCTGAGTCTATATTAAGAACATGAGAGGGATCTGAGACATATTTTCTAAGCTGAGAAACATGAAAAACATTGTGGAGATTGGAAAGATGAGGTGGAAGAGCAAGTTGGTAAGCAACTGGCTCTATTTTTTGGAGTATTTGAAATGGACCAATATACCTAGGATTTAATTTTCTAACTTTGAGGGTTTTGCCTATACCTGTGGTAGGAGAAAGTTTAAGAAAGACATGTTCTGCTTCTTCAAAAGCCAAAGGTTTTCGCCTGTTATCAGCATAATTTTTCTGTCTGCTTTGTGCCTTTTCAAGGTTTTCCTTTATCATCTGAATTTGTCTCAAGGTTTCTTGGACTAATTCCGGCCCTAATAATTGTTTTTCCCCTTTTTCATACCAACACACAGGAGATCTACACTTCCTCCCATAAAATGCCTCATAGCGAGTCATTCCAATACTAGAGTGGTAAATATTATTATAGGCGAATGATAAGTGTCCAAGACACTATGTTTTTAAGGTTAAATATAGTTCAAATAATAATTAATATGATTAAAAATATAGTGTTAGTTAATAAAATCTAAAGATATTAAAATACTAACAACTGGATAAGATTTTAATCTCTTCTCAGTTTGTTTCAGGTCTCAAATAACAAATTGCAATCAAGAAGGATAAAGGCAATTGCAAAGGATGAAGATCAAGAAAAATAAAGAATTAATCAAAATTAATCCTCAGCGAGCCTGGTTCAAAATAAAAAGCCCATTTTTATTTCTATAAAAACGCACGTTAGGGCTCATTCCATTCATTCTTGATTCTGGAACGTAAGAGAAAAGTCAGATACCGAAACGAAGCGAAGGAAGGAGCTGAAGAGCAACACTGGATCGAGGCAGAGGAGAAGGAAGGAATCAACTATGTACCATTGATCATCACCATTAATCAAGTTTCATCATGAAATTTATTTATTTTCCAGTCTATTTTATGATTATGCATAGCTAAGTTCTTGATAGTAGTTAAGATGAGACAGAACCAATGGGTTCTTAGTTGATGTTTACTTATTTCTTATGAATTACATTCTTGCTTTTGAATTATGCAATTAATATGATATTTATGATTAGCATTATTTATGATCTGGCCAATCTTGAATGAGCATTAGAGTCATGCATGACAATAGGGATGTTGGTGTATGATTCTGATTGATTGATTGCTGGAATTTGTATGATCTAGGGATAGACTTATGAATTCTATAACCGTAGGTTCTTGCATTAATGCTTATTTTATGAAAAAGTACTAAGGGCTTTGGATTAGAGTAAAGGATTAGATTACCAAGGGATTGAGATTTAATCAATCATAGAAAGAGCTGTTAATAATTTGATCGTGAATGTAATCGTAAGAATAGGTAAATTCGTTAAGAAACCATTGGAGAAGTTGAATCCTAGCTACGTCTTTTCATTAAAAACTCAAAACCAATTTCTAGTATTCTAAATTCTGAATTTATTTTCTTAAATATTAAAAACCAAAAATAAGTTTATAAATTTTGTTTTTAATTTAATTCCAATATTCTCAAGAAATCATTTTACGATCGATCCAACTTTAGTTAAATAGATAAATTATTGCTTGGTCATCAGTCCTCGTGGGATCGACAACTTTCTTATCACTTTATTACTTGTACGACCGGTGCACTTGTCGAGTTCGTCAACAGCGAACTCTATTAATGACATGTAAAAAGCTTTTATGGAAAAATATTTAATGAAAAACATTTCCATTGAAAGGTTTGGTAAAATTTTTTGACAAAAAATATTTATGCAAAAACTTTTGACGGAAAAAAATTCGTCAAAATTCTTTACAGAATCTAAATTCTGTCAAAAGTTTTCGACGAAAATATTTTCATCATACATTTTAACGGAATAAATTTCTGTTAAAATTTTCGACAGAACATATTTGCGGCAAAATTTTCAACAAAAAATACTTATATCATAATTTTCAACGGAACACATTTCAGTCAAAAATTTTCGACGAAAAATATTTTCGTAAAAAATTTGACAAAAAATATTTTTGTAAAAAATTTTGACACAAAAAAATATTCTGTCAAAATTCTTTACGGAATCTAAATTTCATCGAAAGTTTCACAAAAATATTTCCCTCAAAATTTTCATCGAAATTTTCGTTGTGACACATTTTCATCAAAAAAATTTGACAAAAAACATTCCGTCAATTTTTTTTATAGAATTCTTTTTTTCGTCAAATCTTTTTATGGAACTTTTGTCGTAAAAAACATTAAACAAATCATTTTAATTAAAACGTTTGACTGAAACTAAAATTCGTCGTAAATCTTGACAGAAATGTAGTTTTGTAAAAAACTTCATCAGATAAAACTTCTGTCACCCTTCGATGAAAAGTATTCCAACGGGAAAAAAAAAATTGACGGAATTTTATCATTTGCAACGTAGAATTTTTATCGAAAATATGATATTTTTTAGTAGTGTGAAAAATACATAAATCTTTTTGTTTAGAAATTTTAGACTTAATTTTATTTGTAAAATGTAATAATTATATTCATTTTTTAAAAAGGCTGAATGATAAAAATATCTCATTAAACTTCCAATTTTTCTCTTATCATTTTTTTAACTCCCAAATAAGGAAAGAAAATACCCTTAAATTACTTTCCCTTGGATCTCTTTCCTTTCCCTTGGATCCCCTTCCTTTCTCTTGGATCCCCTTCTTTTCATTCCCCTCCAAACCCCCAAACAAAGCCTAAGGGTTTGCCTTTTTAATGGAGGTTTAAATTTTGGTAAAAACAGATTTTTGAAATTCTTCGGGTTAAAAGGAAAGGTTTCCTTTCGATGGGGATCAATTTTATTTTTTCTCTGAGGTTGTCTTCTGACTAAAAAAGGTTGAATGAAAATACCTTCACATTTATATAAAAAAAGGTGCAAGATATTTAGACAGATGAGATGAGTATCTAAAGGCTTACATGTTTTTCCATAATTCGTTGTGGTTGGAAAAGATGGATTTTATATTCAAAAGGGGTGGTCCCAAGTTAAAACAGAGGTATATGGGATGAACAATAATTTGTTCTTAAGAAGATGAAGCATCATTATAGAAAACATAATAATAACACAAGGATCGAAAAAATTATATCTATACATTTTTTATTTTTAAATTATATTATGTATTAGGGATAACATATTTGAGCACAGAATGCATTACTCCTAGTACGTTATATAATTTGTAAAAAAAATAAATAAATATTACCGTCGAAATATTGGTAGGTGATTGAAAGCAATAATGATGTGAACTTTGTTTTGTACTCTATGGCAATTACAAAATTCTCGTTGTTTTACTGTTGTCTTTGTTTGACGATGGTCAATTTTTACTATTGTATATTAA
This sequence comes from Gastrolobium villosum, assembly GCA_032173675.1. Lineage (NCBI taxonomy): Eukaryota > Viridiplantae > Streptophyta > Magnoliopsida > Fabales > Fabaceae > Gastrolobium > Gastrolobium villosum. The sequence continues at coordinate 192,214 of JAVKPL010008508.1, read as the reverse complement.
ATTATTACTTTTTAGTAAAATAATTACCCATTTATTATAATTTTGGGAAAATTACGGATCTACTGCACAACGTGACGTTCTTTTTGGGCATCACATGTGACGCCCCAATTGAGACGTCTCACCCTAAGGAGAGACGCCTAACTTGGGCGTCTTTCGTGTGGTGTTGACACGTGTCACACAAAATTAACATTTTAATTGTAAAAATTCTAAAGGCCATAACTTTTGACTCGGATATTCAAATCAGGTAATTCTTTTTTTGATTCCACATAATTTTTTGAGATCTACGCAATGACACCCCATTTGATATATTTTATTTCTCACAAACATAATTTAAATTTAAATGTCGTTTATGAAAACGTTCCTGAGGTCACTGTTATACCTTATATGTCACATCAGATCATGTTTTTTCATAATGTCAGAGTGAAGGAACACTTCCCTGCACCAGACGTTTCCTACTTCCCATAAAAATGCCAAGAAAGCTAGCGTGTTGAACTTGCCAAAACGTCCTTGCAACTCAGCGTTCTGCTCTTGTCATGCACTGTCCCAGATAATGAAATGACATGATCAAAGAAACAATAACAATAAGGACGTGTTGAGGCATCCCTGTACCTGACATGTTGAGCCTAGTTCTACTCAAATCAGATTCAGACGACCACTTTATTATTCTCATTATTCTCCTTTGTCTTTTTTACTCCGTGGGTTTGTTTTTGCGTTTTTTTTATGTTGGAGCAATCAGTGGCGGAGCCAGGCTCAAATTTGAGCTCGGGCCAAATTTTTTTACGTGTATTTATTTTTCTTAACTTTAGTTAGTTCATATCATAATTTATTTAAATTGGGGAAGTATCCGTTTATAATTTTTTTTTTGCAAATTTTTGTAAATTATATTATATATTCCCGTAAGTACACAGTGTAACCTAGTGTACTCCTGAAAGTACATAGTATAGTTTGTAAATATAACTCTCCATAATTAAATTATATTAAATATAAAGCACCTGAGCTGGCAGTACCAAGAAGAGTTATAATTTTATTAAATATTTTTTTATACAAGTGAAAATTGAACACATAACCTAATACAATTTACCCAAATCTCTTACAAAAAATATTCTAAGTTTTAGATAGGGCCAAAATACAAATTGTAGCCCAAGCCAAATTATAATTTTAACCTGGGCCAAGTTATAAGTAATCATATAATTATATATAATAAATATAATTTGTTAAAATTTAACCCGGGCCGAGGCCACACCTAGGAAGAACCTGGCTCCGCCACTGGGAGCAATGAGATAAGTACTAGTTATTATTGTGGAGCTGTAGTTGTCTTTATTACTTAGAATTAATATAATATTTTGTCAACCCCCAAGGGTAGCTCAGTTGGCAGCTGAGCTCTCAAGGGATTGCTTGGTGCAGGGATCAAACCCTGCCTCAAGCAATTTCTTGAAAAATCTTTGGGGGTCAGAGCATAAGCCAAAAATCTTCGGTTGGGGGATTAATCTCGTCATTTCTCCGCTTTCAAAGCTTAGTGCACCCACTTTCGCAATGAGGGGCTAGCCCAAACGGGTCGTACCCCGAGGGCATGGTGCCCGGAGAAGGTTGAATGGATATAATATAATATTTTGTCACATTTTAATTTTTCAAATTATAATTTAACTTTTTTTTATCCATTAATATTTTGTCACACTAGCAGAATTGAGTGTTTATCTTCAGTAGTTCAAATTTGTAACAATAGTTTCATTTTTTTACAAAATTGAACTATGTTTGTGAGAGATAAAATATATCAAATGAGGTGTCATTACGTAGATCTCGGGAATTTATGTGGAATCAAAAAAAGAATTACCTGATTTGGATACCCGAATCAAAAGTTATGGCCTTTAGAAGTTTTACAATTAAAATATTAATTTTATGTGACACGTGTCACCACCACACGAAAGACGCCCAAATTGGACGTCTCCCCTTAGTGTGAGACGCCTCAGTTGGGGCGTCACATTGTGCAGTAGATCCGTAACTATTCCCAAAACTATAATAAATGCGTAATTATTTTATTAAAAAACAATAATATAATTTTTTTGCCATTGTATTTTGATATTGAGATGCTGAATCTGAATTTTCGAAATTGTCATTTATCGTGGATTTTTATTATAACATTGACGTCTCTTGGAATCATTCCTTGGTGCTGGGGAAACTCCATTTTTTAGGATAACCATTTTGAAGCGTACTAATACCAACTTGTGTAAGCAATCCAAAAACTTGATCGTTTCTTTTAAATTTAATTATTAATCAATTGAACAATGAATATTAAATTCTTATTTTTTTTAAAAAGTTTATAAATCACGGTAATTGCATAATGAATGCTACAACTTGTTTACAACAAACACACTGATGGGCACGATACTACAAGAACACGACGCTAAAATGAAATCGAGTTAAAACCTTTAATATGAATGCAATATATATTTTTTTTTTGGTAAGCTGAATACAATATGTTTATTTTGTGAGTTGATACAACACGATCCAAATAATATATAAATTCAAAGTGCATTGCTTATTATGTGGGTTAATGCGGCATGACACAATACAAATAATCTGTTAACCCCAAATTGTGTTACTTACTATATGGATCGATACGATATGATACACACGAATAACTCCGATATGAATAACATGTAAAAATATCAGTGTGCAGTTCAATTTCAAGTTCACGAGTTGACACAGAACACATCACAAATTAAAAAACGAGTAGACTACGGATAATTTATATGGTGTTGAAAATAATTATCACCTCTGCCCCACCCTCCTCTCCCTCTCTTTAAGACAGTTACAAACATAAGTTCCACTGAAAACTCTTTGGTCGAGCAAAAGCCCAATGAGGAGAAGTTAATTTTTAGCGAGCAAAATTCTCATTCTCGTAAAGGATCTATATCTATTCTGATTGCTTGCTCTGAGGGACATTGGGATTCTTTATTAAGTTTGATTCATGGTCACCTTTTAGTGGGCAAAACGATCGTACTAAGAAGATTTAATAAATGTATCTCCGGATGAAAGCTGTTTGGAGAAGAATGACCGGGGTAAGGCAGTCAAAGACGGAAGCTTTATTGACGGGATCTGTTCCGCAGCTATATGTGACGGGATACCATGCCATGTAAGACCTGCAGTTGAGTCCCGCCACCTAAACTGACGGGATCAGTGGTAAACATGTCATACAATGTGACATGATTGTGATGATGTGGCATGGAATTGATAAATATGTCACACAATGTGACGGGATTGTGATGATGTGGATGGCACAAAACAGCCACATTAAAGAGCTATATGAACCCCACTCACAAAGGTGCAACTATTGTCAACCAAGTAAAAAATAAATATTAGTAGTTTAATTCTTCCTTAAAAATTTGATTGATAATTTATTATGAAATTTCATACATTAAACATATACGTATATTACTTTGTAAAAATTGAATTAGAATTACAACAATTATTGGCATAAATGGTAAGAAAAAACTACTCTCAACTAAATAACTTGAAGTTTAAAATCTGTTTGCTGATGAATTACGAACTCTATCAATACCCGTTAATTAGAATGTACATCAGGCCAAATGCTTCCACGCAATAATTTGTTCAAAGAAATTTCTACGTCAACTTTCTAACGGTAGTTTTCAAAAAGTTAAGTGAAATAAAAAAACACATAATTCAAACACCGAAATTAAAATTTACGGCCTTTCAAAGTTTTATTCTAAAATTTCCAAAATTTTATAATGCCAATAAATTTTGTGATACCCATAAAGTTTCCCTTTAGGTTACCTGACACAATATTATGAGTATATGACTATAGAAACTTGTTTTCTCCCAAAAATCTCATGGAAAAATTTTTAACCGTAAAACTTCATAATAAGGTGTCCGAATCAGGTCATAACTTTTAATTCTAGCGTCTGAATCAAGTATTTTTTTTTATTCCACATAACTTTTCGAGAGATATGCATTGGCAAATTTCCGGAGGATTATTTTGTTAATGTTGAAAAGTAAAACTTTAAATAACATTTGTAAAGATAAAATATGTCAAATGGGGCACAAAAAAACATTTTTTGGACCAAATCACCCTGAAGTTTTACAGTAAAGACTGTGGGTGAGGTGCAAGCGGTGTTCCTTGTACTCATGTGGGTTTAGACGTATTCCTGCATTTCTCTGGCCAGTAGATTTGATAAACACACATGGCATGATTATCTGCTGCATCGCATAGTTTTGGAACTTATATTGTAAAGACTGTTTTTGAACTTATATTACACATGTAAGTGAGCTTGGGGTGGAAGATCCTTGAGGACCCATTGTCTTACTGAGATTTCTTGTTTAGAGATCTCACCCCACGTTTGGGGACGCTTATTTCAGGTTCAGGTAATGTTGAGGGCTCATGTGGCAGGAGGCCAGAGCTGAGTTAGACTTAGCTGTATTTTGCTGACATGATGGATGATGATTATTTGACTGTTGCTTATGTTTTCTGTTATGATTACATTAAGACTGTTATTGGGCATTGTTGCCTTATTTGGTGAGCATGGGGTTTGTCCATGCCACATGGTTTGGTTATTGTCTTTTATTTGAAGTTGTAATTAAAGTATCAGGATTTTGACCCAGGCTATGTGTTGTAGTCCTGTGGCTTTAGATACTCACATTATATTTATGTATGAGGTATTTCAGTTAGTTGTCTTGCAATTTACATACAGGCAGTATTTTATGAAATTGATTAAGTAATCAAGTTGGCTAAGGTTAATGACGTCATAATTGAATTAAAGAAAAAGTTATTCCGCATTTTAATTAAGCGTGGCTTAATACGATAGTATGTTAACAATTCGGGTTAACACGGGGTGTTACAACGGCTTTGGCGTGGGAAATTTTGGAATAAAACTTTGAAAGGCCGTAACTTTTAATTTAGGTGTTTGAATTATGTGTTTTTTTATTTCACTTAACTTTTTGAAAACTACCGTTGGAAAGTTGACGTAAAATTTTTTTTGAACAAATTATTGCGTGGAAGCATTTGGCTTGATGTACATTCTAATTAACGGGTATTGAGAGAGTTCGTAATTCATCAGCAAACAGATTTTAAACTTCAAGTTATTTAGTTGACAGTAGTTTTTTCTTACCATTTATGCCAATAATTGTTGTAATTCTAATTCAATTTTTACAAAGTAATATACGTATATGTTTAATGTATGAAATTTCATAATAAATCATCAATCAAATTTTTAAGGAAGAATTAAACTACTAATATTTATTTTTTACTTGGTTGACAATAGTTGCACCTTTGTGGGTGGGGTTCATATAGCTCTTTAATGTGGCTGTTTTGTGCGATCCACATCATCACAATCCCGTCACATTGTGTGACATATTTATCAATTCCATGCCACATCATCACAATCATGTCACATTGTGTGACATGTTTACCACTGATTCCGTCAGTTTAGGTGGCGGGACTCAACTTGGCATGGTATCCCGTCACATATAGCTGCGGAACAGATCCCGTCAATAAAGCATCCGTCTTTGACTGCCTTACCCCGGTCATTCTTCTCCAAACAGCTTTCATCAGGAGATACATTTGTTAAACCTTCTTAGTACGGTCGTTTTGCCCCTTTTAGTGCAACCAAACTTTACGACCAAATATTACAAAAGGGGAGTGGGGGTTGTTTTGTTGCATTCATTTTGTCGTTTTATCTAAGCAAATATGACAAGCAACTTGTATTCATTTTATTCATTTATTTTTTAATCTGAGCAATGAGTATCCATCAATTCATCTTGAACGTATAATCCACGCAAAAAAACAAGTAACAACGAAAATCAAGCTTAGCACCTCAAATCAATAATGGGTAATATTATTTTCACGTAAGATGAAAGTGGTTATATCATGTTACAAAGAAAATTCAAGTAGGCCCCGCTATTTAAAAGAAAAAAAAAATATAATTTTTAAAGTGAGAGAAAAGGAGATAACTACTTCATGTAAAATAAGAGTAATATTTCACCAAAAAAAATTGAGAGTAATATTTTCCATCAATAATTGCACGGTGAGCATGTGAACATATAATCATCATTTGATTATTCGACGCTTCAACCTTGATTTGACCTATATATATGTAGGAGTAGGACCTTTGTCTTTGACAGATATATGATATGAGTTTATCATCTATCATTTAATATGATCATAAAAAATTTCATACATACATAACATTTTGTGGGGTCCGCAGCAAAAAAAAAATTCTGGCATGCAAAACGAATCTCTATAATATTTTAATACGCTGTGGCTAATTTAATCACTTCCATTAATACGCTATGGCAAAACGAATCTCTATAACGTTTTTATTCACCGCTTTTGTGATTTCACCGCTTTTGTGGCTTTTAGTTAAATCATTGATTAAAATCTTAGTATTTTATATTTTCACTGAATACCTTTCTTTTATTTAATGGAAAAAGAGTGTCTTTTTAAAAAGACACAAACTTATGTCCTTTTATGAGTTTTTAACTATATATTCATTGGAATACATAGTTATAATATTACAATTATATTTTTTTCGCTTTTCTCCCCAAAACTTCCAAAGGAAGAAAAAAAAAATACAATTTTAATATTATAACTATACATTTCCAGTCAGTCATGCATAATTAAAATTACTAAAAGAAGATAAGTTATGCTCAATAAACCCTTTATTTATTCATACTAAAATATATATTTTCGGACAACTAATCTTGGTAGTGGCTAATTAAACTCGCTTTGTAGAATAGATCTTTGGTATTACTGCTGTACCAAAGATTCAGTGCATTCCACCAACGAAAATATTACATATTAATTAATTTTATTTTTTTATGTCAAATTTTTTCTCTATTCTCTGATATGTACTACTCATTGAATCTTGGTACAACAGTAATTCTAGAAACTTTCCGTGTTTCGGTTCATAAAAATGAGGAAAATATCGGGATCTATTTACATTCCTCTAAATATCCAAACAGCTGGCGGCCGCAAAACACATATTGGTTTCATCCTCGTTATCATGAACAAAACTTTAAATTTTGGACATCTTTTGTGTGATGATGTATAAGGTCTCATAATATAAGCTTATATTATACATTATGATATTTTCAATTGTTTGGTGTGACCATCATATAGTATAAGCTTATACAGCAGGATCCTCTTATACATCAAAATGATGTATAACTTAATCAAGCCTAGGAGTGGTTGATTATGTATGATAAGAAATTGATGTATTAATATTGCTTACAAGTACAATTCCCAAGAACTAATGTATCATTTCAATATTTATATATTAAAATAATCTTTTTTAACATATTAATTTTTAAAATATTGAAGGATATTATTTTATACAATCAGGCCTTATACTATCATGTCTTATCCTATATTATCCATCAAATATGCCTTTATATCCTTTAACATTTTCTTTACGTTATAATATTTTTTTTTTGGGTGAAATATGGAATAGTCTTTAAAATCCGAAATGCTCATTTTTATCCTCGACTAAAAATTAATTTTAATTTAAAAGGATATAAACAGCAAAAATTAAATTAGAAGTTTTAATATTATACCATAAATTAATTTATTCAGAATTGGTACTATTAACTGAGCAGTACATTCAGTTACGAACCGTTACTGATGGACGTTCATTGACGTGTTTTTGTAAAGCGATCATTCATTGCACGTGTCATGTGAACAATTTCCATTATTCATTTATATATATGGAAAAAATGTTTGTCATTTTAAATGACACAACTTTATGTTATTTTTAATGAAATTACGGCATTTTGGTGTAGTTTTACATTCTCTCTCCTCCATTTTCTTTTTATTTCTAATTTTATAAATTAGAAAAAATGACAAAACACACCAAAACGACATAGTTTCATTAAAAATGACACAAAGTTGTGTCATTTAAAATGACAAACACTAAACCCTATATATATATATATATATATATATATATATATATATATATATATCATGTGATACCGGTGTCAAAGGATCCTACCTCATAATTATTGATCTTTTTTTATCAAACTGTTCTCAGATGAGGTGTCAAATTTCAAATTTGACACTGGTGTCAAAGGATCCTACCTAACTCTATAAATATATCCAGGGTGATAATTTTTTTTTTTATATAACCCGGAGGTATTCCCATTCAACCTCCTCCAGTCACATTGCCCTCGGGGTACGGCCCCATAGGCTAGCCCCTCATTGGAACAACGGTGCATTGAGCTTCGCTACCGGAGGAAGGATAAGACTAATCCCCAAACCGAGAAGGAGACACTTTCCTCCTCTGGTCCCCAAAGATTTTCCAAGAATTTGCTTAAAACAAGGTTTGAACCCCAAACCCCTGACTCAAGTAAATCTTTGGGAGCTCAGTTGCCAACCAAACCGTCCACCACGCCCGCGGTTGCGCCCACCACCGCGAGGAGGACATCCGTAAGTTTGCCAACATCGTGAAGAGATGGTTGAACCGTCCACAATGGCGACAAGCAGGATGATCAGAAGGTCTTTCGTTGCGGTTGGAGGAAGTGTTTGTGCAGCACATCCAATTGCATCAGCTTTCTCATTTTGGCTACGGACGAAGGAACGATATGTTTCCTCTTGTGCGTCCAGCGCATAAATTTTGTTTAGCTTTGGAAGAGGAGTGGTGTTGAGTATCTGTGATCGCAGATTGCCAAAGATGGCCTTATCAAGTGCCATCAAGAACTGATAAACTCGATCAAATTCTTGTTCTTCATTAATTTCTTTCGCATAATCACATGCATCACCACACGCACATGACTTATAGACTTTGCTACCTGCGAGTTCGTCCCAAATACCCCGTAGCTTAGTGTAATATTCACCCACGCTGCAACCGTTTTGCTTGGTAGAGGAAAGGCTCGACTTCAGCTGGTAAATGCGTGGTGCATTAACAACTGAATATAGTTCCTTTAAATCTTCCCAAAGATGTTGAACGTTATCGAAGCATTTGATGTAGGGCTGAAGCGTAGGATCAATGGTGTTGTGTATCCACCAATTAATCATAAAGTTACACATCTCCCATGCATTCCACTCTTCAGGATTTGTTTTGTTTGGCTCTTTGACGGATCCTGTGACGAACCCGAGTTTGTTCTTGGATTTGAGAGCATTGCGCATAAGCTTAGCCCAATTATCATAATTGGTTGCACTTTTAGCATGACAGGAGTGTGAAGAATTCCTGGATTATAGACCCTCCCAGATAGAAAGGATAGGCAGGATGATAACCATCTGATACCATGTAAAGAACTTTTGGATACACCACCCCAAAAGCTAGCTCAAAGGGTGGGAGTGCCAATTTATCTTTTATAAAGGAATTGTCATTAGTTGCTTATACAACCTGAATTGGTTTAAATGGGACAAAAGAAAAAAATTTAAAAATTTAAAAAATAAAGTTATAAAAATCATATCTCAAGTAATTATTTTTATAAAGATTTAAAATCTGATTAAAAATGATTTAGGATAAAGATACATGTTCACTGCCATGATGGTTAAACATGGTTCATATTTAGTACTGAAGATTTGGATATATTATTAAAACTTTGCAGCTGATAAGGTTTTCAGTCTTAACCCCTCACCCATATCTTGCAGACTTGGATACCCTCTTCTTTTCTTGGACCGAGAAAAGAAAAGAAAAGAAAATGAAAATTTTGAATAAAGAAAGTAAAGGAAATATTTTGCGAGAGGAAAAATAATATTGTGCAAGTAATAATAGTAAAATTAAAAAATGTCCCATCTAATTGCCAAGTTAATTGAGCCCGGAAGTTCGAAGTTGCAAAGGAAGTACCATAACAAATTGACACACGGATTCAAGGACTCGTATTATTAGAATTAAACGCAATTGTAAGCATGAAAGAAGGCAGATTACGTTAAACTTTGACCCGTGCACTAAATTAAGATGAGACAACATCAACTTATGATCCCATCTTCCATATGATAGCAAATTTTTTACCAAGAGGGATATTCAAGCCCTTCAACCCTACCATCACTACGTTCTTTTCCCCATCTCCCTGCCCGTACAAGTACTTATGCTCAGATGTACTAACATTCACATTTGACACACCCTTTATTATTGGTAGTGCTCCACTTCCTGTTAATCCCAACACATTTATCGTGTCAATTACCAAACCTTTATCCAAAGCAAACTTGCCCTCTTTGACTTCTGACCACACTTTCACAGTTCCTTCTTTGACAGTTGCATGGAAATCAATGTAGGTTGAATAGCCATTTCCAAGCATCATTTCTGGCATCTCATCATCATCAAGGAATAGGTTCCCTCTAGCTTCTCCTTCAGTTTCACCTGCTGTGAATGTCACAATGAGGCTAAACGGTGTCATCCTAGCATCCCTTGATATCAGTCCACCCTGTTGCATTGGAAGAATGGTATTCTGATACAAATGCACATTGACCACATGCAGAGGTGCATCAAGGGTAACATAGTATCCATCTTTTGATGCAATGGTATGTGTTAAATCAAACAAACTGTACCAGGTTCCAGGAGGAAAGAGTGCTTTAACTTGTGTTTTTCCTTGCTCAAGCACAGGAGAAATCATTAGGCTGCTCCCAAGTAAGAACTGGGTGCTGATGCCATAACATTCAGTGTAAGATGGGAATGAGAAGAAAAGAGGCCTTGCAATTGGGGCTCCAATAATATGAGCCTCATAGTTCAGTGTGTACAGATATGGAAGGAGCTTATACCTCATACCCAAAGCATTTCGAGCAGACTCAGCAACTGATTCCCATTGGTAAAGTTCTTGTCTTGGGGAGATGTAGCTTGAATGATCCCTTGAGAAAGGGTAGAAAGCACCAACTTCAATCCACCGATTGCAAAGCTCTTCAGTTGGTGCTGGGTAGAAACCACATATATCTGAACCAACCATTGGCATGCCAAATATTCCAAAATTGAGCACTGTAGATATTGAGTGCCTCAAGTCCTCCCATGTGCCCTTATTGTCACCAGTCCAATGTGCAGCATATTTGCCTGAACCCACAAAAGTGGAACGAGACAAAACAAAAGGCCGTTTTCTTCCCTGAAGTCCTTGAAGGGCATTTTGCGTTGCAATGGCTTGAGAGAAACCAAAAATGCTGTGAGCATCATACTCCAAAACACCATTATAGTGAGTTGCACTAGTGGCTATAGTTTTGAATCCTATGGGAGCCTGAACACCTGAAGCATTGATTTTGTAGGGAGGATCGTCCCACCGTGTGCTTGTGATGTTTTTGCAATCTAAGCAACATGTTGAATTAGGTACATTTCCATTCGGAATTGGACACAACCTTCCCTCTGGAATTTTGCATTTCCCAGTGCAGAAATTTGAAACTTCATTCATGTCAATCCATAGGCCATCAACAGGTACAAGTTCATGGAATCGACGAATCTCATCACCCCACCAAGAAACTGTTTTTGGATTGAGAAAATCAGGAAAATAAACTGCTCCCGGCCAAACTTGAGCCAAGAAGGGTTCTCCTTCATACTTGATAAAAACATCATTATCCATACCCCTTTGATATACACCATAACTGGAATTAACAGCAATTCCAGGATCAATGATTACAACATATTTCATGCCAATGCTGTGTATTCTGTCCAGGAAGTTTAAAAGCTTCTCACGAGGGTAGTTAATTGGATTGAGTGAAAAGTCCTTATGACCATCCATATGATCATCATCATTCCATATCACATCAAGAGGAATTTTAGCCTTCTTGTATTTCTCGACAACATCTTCTACGACAGATAGGTTGCGATAGCCCCATCTGCATTGGTGGAATCCTAATAACATATACCAAGTAAAATAAGTGAGAATTTTCGTCACATACCATTTACTATCAGAGTATCTTCAATCATGAGGTAGTTTGGCAGACGAGCATTATATTTTGTGAGTAAAACCTTTCAAGTACCATTTTAAACTAAATCTTGAAGACTGGAAGCGAAGCATAAGAATCAAATGTTACCCACTCTTATCAGTTAATCTGAGGAGAAGCTTTATGATATCACAAAAATCTATTGGCATTATAAAATTTCCTAGTGCTCTGTTTTTTCAATTGTGTCAGAGTTTTCTAGCCTTTGGCTTTTCATTGCCATTCCAGTGCTTTCTAACAAGAAAATGCGCAACATGTTCCAACAATTTGCCATGGGGGAAAAAAAGACTTCAAAAGTAAATGTAATGCTCGAGTGGAGTTAGACCACAAAATATTTTGCTATTTTCTCCCAATCCAGTAATCTTATTATTATATTTCAACATTAGTTATCTCATCTGCCCTTTCAATTATTGTTTAAATTTTTTATTTAATAAATATTTAGTATATGTTTAAATTAACTTATATTTACCCTACCAACAAAATTAACTTACTTTTCTTTCCAAAAAGTTTGAATAAAAACATTGTAAATAGAAAATGTTTGAGTAATTTTTGGGTAGTTCAATTAAAACATGCACAAAATATTTTGTTATTTATCTTACTTTAATCTGCATTAATATACATATATAATTATATTTTCAAGTATTAGTTATCTCATCCAAAAAGCCCTTTTAATTCAATTATTGTTTAAATTTAATATTTATGATTATGAATTTTTATTTAATAAATAAATATTTAGTATATGTTTAAATTAACTTATTTCTCCCCTATCAAAAATGTAACTTATTTTTCTTTTCAAAAAAATATGAATCAAAATATTTTAAATAGAAAAATGTTTGGCTAATTTTATATTTATAAATATTTTGTTTACCAAATTTTTAAATCAATTATGTCAAAACATGCATCTGATTTGTATAAAGTAAAATAAGAGACTCAATTAAAATTTTAATAATCATATTACTTGATTTTAATTTTTTATATGTTACAAAAAAATAAAATAATTTCATATGTTTTTTTTTTTTAATTTTAAGAGAGAGTATATCAAATTGCATTTCATATGTTTATATACATATATAATTTAATATTTTCAAGTAAATTATGTAAGTAGAGTAAAAGGAAAAAAAAAAGGGTCATTTTAGTTTAATTTTACATGTCCAGTCATTTTAACTGAAATTATGTAAGACTTAAATATGTCTTACGCTATTTTAAATATTCAATTTTATTGATAATTTTCTAACTAAATGAGAAGTGAGAGTGAAAAGTGAATCATACCGAAAGCCCAGTAAGGCATTGGAGCCGGTCTGCCGATTAATGAAGTGTACTGATCCACAACGTTCAGAGGCGTTGGCCCAGCAAAGAAGTAAAAATCAATCACACCTCCAATAATCTTATACGTCAGAGAGGTTCCTTTATAAAACACATCCATTCCATTACTATTCAGCAACAGAACACCATGTGCAGCATAAGGTTTACCACCTTCATTTCTGAGATCCATGTATACAGGCTGTGACCCGTATAAATCAGCATTGATATTAATAGCTGATATATCAGTGGTATACAAAGTGTAAGGATCATTTGGATACAGCTTAATCCCGTGTGACTGTGTGTTCTCTCCCAAACCATATAAAGAAGCATCTTTGGGCAATTTGGTAGAAATCTCAAGGTACTGGTCCTTGTAGACCAATGGACCAAACGTGTCTGACTCATCAGAACTAGAGTCAAAAAGGGTATCCCCATTGGACTTCCTTTTCACTGCAAAGCTAAACGGGTCTGAAGTATAGCTGAATATAAACTCAGAGCCAGAGTACTCTGACACTAGTGATATTGGGTTTTTCCTCGACCTCTCAATGTTCTGCTTCAGAACCGGTGGTTGCTCCCTTGGCAAAAGATTGTAAGGAACCTCCCACCTTTGCTTCTTTGCATCAGTTATGTGTACCCTCAAACGATTCTCGGTCTCGTGTCTACAAAATCAAGAACAATGAACAAGGTTCAGAATCAGCTTTATAAAGATAGATAATTAGGTGAATGCACCAATGATCGATGCTAAGTAAGACTTACTTGACGTATAAGCGTAAAAGGGGAATGTCAGGACCATAAATATTGTTCTTCTGCTTAACTTGGAGGAGCCCCACAAGGGCGCCATCAGGGGTATTTTCTATAGATATCAAACGGTAGCCCTGGCCAATTTTGGTGGCATTGGGAGTAGAAAAGCTGGCTTTTTCAGCAACACATAGAAGCCAAGTTAGAAGAAGTGAAGAGAGAAAGAAAGCAGCTAATGAGTTCAGAGAAACCATAGCTCACCCGTGAACAGCATTTGGGAGGGTTCTGATGGATTATAAATAGAGTAAAAACTTGAAAAATATATGTTGTTCATTGTTTAGTCAATAATAATAATATTTTGTTATCACAAGTCTTTAATAACTTTCTTAATCTTTGTTAAAAAAAACCTTTTACAACTAATATTTTGAATCATACAACCAATTAGCAATTATTCATCCATTTTTATATAATACTAAGTTGACGTTCCTTGCGGTCATTCTTTTTCTCGTCGGTAGAGCATCAAGTTCTCTTGTTTTATTTTATTTATTGTAGATTCTTACTTTTCTTTTGTTTACGCGCAAGTTGGTATTAACGTTTCAAAAGGGTTAGCCTAAAAACCGGAGTTCTCTCCCCAAAAATACCCACTTCTAGTGATGAAGCATGGGCTTTTCTGTTTCTTAGACCAATCATTAGTCCAATTTTTTGTTTTTTGAGATATATACAAGTGATGAAGTGTGGGTCTCTCATTTCCACGGACTAATCACTAATTTTTGTTTTTATAGATTTATATAAGGGAATATTATTCAAGAAAAAAAATATTTTGTGCATTCACAAAGTAGAGTGAGCCACACTTTTAATTTGTAAGTGCATTTGAGAATTTTTTCTCTTTTTTTATACAATTTCTCCTTTATATAAATGATAAATGTCTAAGGTCTCCAAAAATCCATAATCATTACATATTTAAGAGTTTATTATTTCTCATGTTAGCTAAGAGTTTATTATTTCTCATGTTAGCTAAATTTATTTCCTATATACACATAAAAACTCATTAAAATGCTAATTGCATTATCATTTTAATTATTAGATAAAATTTCATACTCATTTTATTAAATAATTCGAGCTCGTCATTTATTTAAGGGTTAATGTTTATTATATTATAAGGAATAATTTTATCTCTTACATAGACAAAAGTATCTGGGGTCATATTTTTTATTTCTTCTCTTCTCCTCACATTGTCCCACATGAATCCCACATACGCTTATGTCTATTTGAGATAATTTTATCTCTTATAATATAGTTAGAAACATTATTCCCTTTATTTAATATAATAATAATAAAGGGGCAAGTTATATTTACAAACTTTTTTGTTTACAAACTACACTATGTAGGACCGGTCCTACATTAATCACACAGTGTACGACCGGTACTACATCAGTGTAATTGTAAAAAAAAATTATAAACGGATCCTATCCCAATAATAAATATTAAAAAATAATGTTAAAAATTGTAAACTCAAGTTGAACCTTTATTAATAAATTAAGTTAATATAAGATTTCATCTAATATTAAAAAATTAGAATAAAACATATATTATTAACACTTCTCATAAAAGTTTAGAAGGATAAAAATAACTGCAATAAAATATTGCATAATGAGCTTGTAATTGTAAAGACAAAATGTTAGTTTAAAAAAAAAAATTAGTACGTGAACCCGAAATACAGGGCGGAGTCAGATTAAAATAATTAATAATTGTATGGTTAGGTAAACATGTGAACCTAAAATCCAGAAGCGGGTTAGAGTAAATAATAATAAGAGAGGGCCAACATAAAAGCTTACCAAAAAAAAAAGGGCCAATATAAAATGTTTAATATAATTAATAAGAGGGCAATAAAATATATTTAATAATGAGGAGGTCAATTTTTTTTTTTCAAATGCAATGCAAATATACTTATTTGTTATTTATAAAGTTGCTCACGATAACTTGGTCTCACCATGGCTTACCAAAAAAAAAAAAACTTGGTCACCCCATGAATCAATGACTAGATAACAACACTAACTTGCCGCCACATGTACAAGGGCCTAGACAAATTATATGTGAGTGTAGCATGTCTTACTTGACCAATAAAAATGAATATTGTCATATAAAGCTGACATAAGTAAGACATCCTTCAACTATAAATACAGAGACATTAAATCAATTCTATTTCTATCAATACTTAAATATTGAATTGATTTAAGCGTAGAAGTGTCTGATATCCCTACCAGATTCCTCACACTGCCCAAACACTACACACAAGTCAAGCCTTCGTCAACAATACCATGCTCAATTGCATGTGATTTAACCCAATTGTTATTGAACTGATCATATCCATTCATTTTTCAAAGTTATTTTAACTGCTCGTGTGGTATGACACCGTAACCTCTGTTTTTTTTTCAAGCAGAGAAAAAAAAAAACAAAAAAAAAAAAAAGTTTCGTAACCTCTAACGTACTTGAAACAAGTTTCGTAACCTCTAACGTACTTGAAACAAGTTTCAGAGAGTTGACAAAATAAGTTTCGTAAAGGCTACTAGAGCTGAGAACATGGGTAAAAAGCCCAGAACCCCAACTCTATTTCTTAGGTTGGGAGTTTGGAAGGGAAGGGAAGGAAAGAAAGGGGATTTAAAGGGGAGGGGAAGGAAATTGGAGGATTTTCATTTCCCTTATTGGGGAGTTAAAAATTGGTAAGGGAGGAAAACAAAGGGTTAATGAGATATTTTTAGCATTTTACCCTTTTTTAAAATTAGTATAATTAGTATATTTTACAAATTAAATTAAATTTAAAATTTCTAACAAAATTATTTATATACTTTTCACAATATTAAAAAAGATCATATTTTTTATGAAATTTCTACACTGTAAGTTACGAAAATTGTCACAAAATTATTTTTTAGTCAGAATACTCTTCGTCGAAAGCGACGAAATTATTTCTCCGATGAAAATTTTTACAAAAATAAATTTTCTATCGAAATTTAGTTTTTGTCAAAAGTTTTGACGAAAATGATTTCCTCCATCAAATGCTTTAAACGAAAAAAAATATTTCGTCAAAAATTTTGACGAAATGTTTTCCGTTCAAATTTTCGATCGAAATGTGTTCTGATGAAAATTTTGACGGAAATTGTTTTGTCAAAAATTTTGAGGGAAATATTTCATTCGAAACTTTAGACGAAATTTAGATTCTGTAAAAAAAATTGACATAATATTTTTCCTTCAAACATTTTAATCGGAATTTTTCGTCAAAATATTTTACTAAAAAAAATTTTGTTGATATTTTTTGACATAAATGTGTTCCGTTGAAAATTTTGATGGAAATAATTTTTATCAAAAAATTTGACGAAAATATTTTCCGTTGAAATTTTTTGATGGAAATATGTTTCCTGAAATATTCGACGTAAAATCTTTGTCAAAATGTTTAGCAAAAATGTTTCTGTCGAAAACTTTTGACGGAATGTGAATTCTGTAAAGAATCTTGATGAATTTTTTTTCCGGCAAAAGATTTCAATGGAAATGTGTTTCATTGAAAATTTTGATGGAAAATTTTTTCGTTAAAAATTTCGATGAATATGTTTTTTTGTGAAATATTTTGACGAAATAGAAAAGAATTTTGTCAAATATTTTTACAGAAATGTTTTTAGTCTCAAATTTTGATGGAAATATTTTTCGTCAAAAAATTCGATGAATATGTTTTTTTGTTAAATATTTTGACGAAATTTAGATTCTATAAAGAATCTTGACAAAAAAGAATTTTCTCAAATTTTTTTACAGAATTGTTTTTAGTCTCAAATTTTGATGGAAATATTATTCCTCGAAAATTTTGATGGAAATATTTTCCGTAAGAAATTTAGACGTAATTGTTTTACGTCGAAACTTTTCGGTGGAGACGTGTTTCGTCAAATTTAGATTCCGTCAATAGTTTTTGACTGAATTTTTTTCCGTAAAAGATTTATGTCAGTGATTATGAGAAAATCTTGTTTCGTCTTTAGTTTTGACGAAATCTTTTTGACTTATATGATTTTCATAAAAAAATTCATTACTATTTTTGATGAAATATTTTTCGTCAACAAATTTTGTCGGTTTTTTTAAGTGTCACGTTTAAAAATGAACATTTATGTAGTTTTTACATTTTAATGCTAAGGGGAGATAAGTAGTTTTTAATATTCCTCTCTAATTTTAGGAAGAAAGAAGATTTTAGAGGGTTTACATAAATAAGTTTCGAAAAGGCTACCTTTTTTTTTTTTAATTCATGGGTAAAAAGCCCCCAACCTTCTCTCCTAAAACCAACTCCCAGCTTAGGGTTTGATACCTAACACAGCCCTAATCCTCAAAGCCAATCTTATATTTTCAGTCGTAGCTCTTAAAGCCGTTTTATAACTGGGTTGGGCTGGGTTATCCATGGATCAAAAACACTCAACGCTCACGACGGTCTCCGGAAGCCCCGAATCCCCAAAGGTTTTCTCTGCCGCGTATTTCGCGTCTCCGGCATTCTTCCGGTAACTACCACGAGCCCGTACCTCGCCGTTTCATCACGGTACCGTTTCCTCCGTCGCAACCGCCATCGGTTTCCTCGACGTTCTCCTTCGACTTGTGCTGTTTTTTCTTCTTCTTCTTTGATTCGGTGCCATCGAGCTTCCTTCGAGCTTTCTTTTGGGTCTGGTTTCGTTTTGATGTTTATCTTTTTCTTCTTCTTTGTGCAATTTTGATTTTTGTTCTTGCAGAGTGCACGGCTTTGAACTGATTAATATTCTCATTTCAATTGGAAGCATGTGTTCAGTACATTATCGTTTATTTGGTGGTCAATAATAGAGATTATTGTCATGTACCCAATAGAGATACGTGTTGGGTCAAACTTGATCTTACATAATATTATGGTCTTAGTAGGTGCTGAGTTTTTTCTTGCTGTTAGTGTATACTTTAAACTTTTTGTCAACACTATTGTGAAGCGTAATAGCATGGTCTTAGTAGCGGCTGACTTTCAAACTCTAACGCAAACTAACCTAGCGCTTTCAGTTCTTTTAAAATGTTGCTCGCTCTGGGAAATTTCCCTGCTTTTCTAGTGCTTACCTTGTTACTATTAAGATAGTATTGGAGATGAAGAATTTTATGTTATGTAGTTGTCCCAATTCCCGAGTGTATTAAATTAAGCACTGCTAGTTGTAAAAAGTTTGTGACGTGTAATATTGCAAATGTTGTATAATTATGCATTGTTGCAAATGATTCATTCTTACATTACAGACAGTACATATTGGTATATTGCTTTAACTCTGTAACACGTAATACATGACAAAGCACATGATTTGCTCAAGTTTATCAATTTCACCATGATATCTTATGTCATCGATTTGAATTTTCTATTTAATAATGTTTATACATAGTCTTCCGTGTGTATCTCATTTGACTTTGAATTGCTCATGTGTCTCATTTTTCAAGTATTGGCTGCCGTTTCATTTCAGCAGTTTTTATGGACTTATCTAGCTTATAAGGATGATAGCAAAGTTGCTGAGGCTGGAAGATTTGTGACTTATTTTCATCAGAATCAGTGCTTGTTTTAAAAATCTTAACATATGGCTAGATAAATTTTTGGGTGTGACCGAGATCAACAGTAAAAATCTACCCTCCAAAATGTCTCTGAACACTATATGTTGCTGTAACTTTTTAGTGTCCATGAACTTATGCTGCCCACGAGATGTTAATAATTGAACGATGATCTTGGCTGAATGTTTCATTTATTTTATGCCACATGAAATCTTTAATAGTCACTTGAAAACCTTAATTAGGAATCAATATCCTACTATATATAGTTTGTGTTTTCATGCTCTTATTATTAATTTTTCAATTTAATGGTTCCAAATCTTTTATGCCACAGAAATTTGTGGGCTTTTTGGCCATGTAGGCTTTTGTCTTCCAATGATTGTTATCTTGTGGGTTTTTTTGTCTTGGCCAAGTGGGCTAGGATTTAGTGGAGGTGGGCTGGACAGCTCTAAAGATTACCACCAAAATTTTATTGTGCCCTCGATCAATAAGATCTGGCATGGGATTGCTGGACCCCCTAGGGTAGGGAGTGTAGAAACATGATAGTTAAAATTCCGTTTTAAATCTGTGATTTTATGATTTTTTTTAATCAAAACGATTTCATCAAAATTCCAAACGTTTTTACTATTTTATGATTTTTTTACGTTAAGATTCTACGTTTTATGATTTTTTATGATTTTTTATTCTCGTTCCGAATTTAAATAAAATCTTGATTTTAACTAGCATGAGGAGGCATGCATATGGAATTGTTCCTGTATTGCAATAAGGGCCGTTGGTCCCAAATTCTCCAATTAATAATGAGTAGCTTTAATCACTTAAAGAGTCATCGTGGCCATGCGCAAGTTGTATAACGTCCTTGAGGAGGGATTTTTATTTTATTTTTTATTTTTTTGGAGCACTGGGTTCTTTATAATGACAGTCCCCATGACAGGGACAAAGAAAAGAGGTCGTTCTGTTTTTTATTCCGGTTCAGGGTGTTTCCTTGAAATTTTTGTTCACGCATCTATTTTTACTTGCGGCAACAACTAAAATAAACGTGGCTTACATTTATGGAATTAAGAGTTGGAAATGAAAATCACTTTGGCATACCAGTAAAACCATGCTGCTGTGTGTACTAAAAAAAAAAAAAACCATGCTGCTGATAAGGTTTTTCAGTCTCATCTTGTCAATTGTCATCCATATCTAGGTCGAGAAATGAAAAACTGAATAAAGATATTATATTGCAAGAAAAATAATTGTTAAAGAACTTGGGATATGCCACCCAAAATCTAGCTCTGGGAGTGTCAAGCCTTATAATATATCTTAACACGCCATATACAACCAAAGAGACTATATATACATCACACGCCATACCATGTTAAAAAATCTTGGGATATACCACCCAAAAACTAGCTCAAATGGTGGGAGTGCCCAAAAGACTATATATCTCAACGATAATATTTGACGATATTACAGTACAAGGAAATCTTGAAAGTGTATCTTCAGGTGCTCTAGTCCGAAAATTCCTGATAGAAGTGAAAGAGCTTTGTGTAGCAAATATTATTGGGACCGGTACTTACGCATAAAGCACAAGATATTAAAATCTGTCCAAATCGCGTACGTAGCAGACGGTAGCAGGATACAGAAAATGTTGTTGAACCACTGTACAAAATTGGCATGTTCCATCCTTGCAATGTCAAAACCGAAAGGTAAATAAATGGTTAGAGATATATAAAACTATAAGAACCTTATCCAGCTAAAATATTGGAGTTAAATTGATTCTTTATACAGTATAAGAGTCTTCGTGACTAAGTGATCACGAGTTTAATCCTTAGCTTAAATTTTTGGGTTGCACTTTAGTGTTGTATCCAAACACAATCCGGAAAGAGTGCCGTAACTAGCTTCGTGCAGCTCCCCATGTAGCCTTGATAATGAACTTGAGCCTGCTTAAGAGCCATCTCTTACTCTTGTTCTTGTCCAGAAGAAATTGGGAGGCCTCGAAAATAAACTGCTTATTCCAATACCATGGGCCTATCAACACTGCGAGGGATTTCAACAGGCCTGGCCCATGAGTCGCTATCACAAGAAACAAATAGAAAGCTTACTTGTTTTGCTGCATGAGGAAATCAGGAAGTTGATTTTAACAAAGGGTCCTTTTCTTCTTATTCTTTTTATGTCGCAACAAAAAAATTTGTTCGCAGCAATTGTTTATAATTATATATTTTTGGGAATACATAGTTATAATTTTATAGTTTTTTAGTTTTTTTTTTTCTCTTCAGAAATTGCCTGCCAATATGAAGAGAGAGAAAAAAAACCTATTTGCAATCCCAAAAATATATAATTACAATCTATTGCTGAAAAAAAAAAATAGCAAGGAAATACATTTTCCTTTAACAAAACTATAGAATATGGCAGTTACATGTAATCTTCACTTATGGTGGTGTGTGTAAATTGGCAATGGGAGCTTGAGAGCTTAGGGCATATTGAAGCTATTTTTGTTTTTTTAATTCAATAGAATATTTAGCTAATGCTTCTGTGATTTCCTTTACTTGTGTGTTATTTTCATACTCTGTTGCACTGGCGGATCCACTTGCGGATAAATGCGGTCATAAACTTTTGGATTTTATTTTTTTTTCTTTTTTTCATTTTCTTGGTTGCAGATCTTTATTTGTCTCTTAGTTCAATATATATTAAGAGTAAATACTCTTTTAAGTCTTTAGCATAAAACATGATCCCCATTTTAGTTTCTTACAAAAAAAAATAGTTTCGAGGTCCATAAAAAATTTAAATTGGATCAATGTAGTTAAAATCGTGGTCTCTCACAAATTTAAAAAAGACCTACATTAGTCCCTCAAAAATACTAAAATGGGTTCACTTTGAATTTCATAGGAACCAGGTAACTAATGTTTTTTATAATGGACTAAAGTTGGGACCGAATATTTTGTTATGGACCAAAAATGATATTTATTCTTATATTAGATTATGAACGGGTTTAAGCGTTGATTTAAACTTTCTTTACAAAAAAAATAGGGACGTTGCCGCAAACTCCCGCCACTAAATGTGCGGACATACAATTTTTTTTCCTGCCTCCGCCATTGCTCTGTTGTAAGGGAGAGTGACCAAAGTGCCCCGTTTTGACAAAAAAATCACCAAACTGCCACGCCAACAGTAAATTTTGCCAAAATGCCACGCGGCATAATTCGCTACACAGTGTGGCGAATTATGCTTGCAAGTAATTCGCTACACAGTGTAGCAAAATATGCCACGTTAGAACCAAAAATGCCACGTGTCAAATTTTCAGAAATTCGCTACCTAAGGTAGCGAATTATGCCAAAATGTCAAAATTTGACATGTGGCATTTTTGGTTCTGACGTGGCATATTTCGCCACACTGTATAGCGAATTACTTGCATGCATACGCCGCATGACATTTTGGCAAAATTTATTGTTGGCGTGGCAGTCTGGTAAATTTTTTGTCCAAACATGACAAAATGATCAATTTCCCCTGTAGTAACGCCCTCTAGTGGGTATATAGTCAATGCTGAAGTGTAGCTGGTGCAATGGAAGACACCAATGCTACAAGAGCAGAAAGTGCTCTCATTTCAGAGCTTTAATCTATTTCTCTTTGAAATACCTTTTATCTAAATTATTGTACTGATCGAAACCTGCTAACAGGAGAAAAAATAACTACACGGGGAAGATGTGGAAACCAAATTATGA
The DNA here is from genome assembly GCA_032173675.1 of Gastrolobium villosum. Classification (NCBI taxonomy): domain Eukaryota; kingdom Viridiplantae; phylum Streptophyta; class Magnoliopsida; order Fabales; family Fabaceae; genus Gastrolobium; species Gastrolobium villosum. The sequence continues at coordinate 169,039 of JAVKPL010008508.1, read as the reverse complement.
ACTATTCATATTTTATTAAAAAATATTAATTTTAATGCATATAAGCAATTTAATATTGGGTAAAGTGTGTCATTGTCATTTTAAGATAGAGAAAAAGATAAATAAAGTAGGAGAAAAAAAATAAAGATGTGGGTACCACCTCTTTGTGAGAGTGAAATGATATAAGTTATGTCACTTAAAATGATAAACATTTTTTCCTTTAATATTTACATATAATGATGCGTTATCAGATTATTTATGCGTAATGAATTTGATATATCATAAAATTATCAATATAATTACATTCATCAAATGAAGTGTCACTACAAAATTAAATGATAGTCTAAAAAATTTTGTACACTAATAATGCATCAAAATCAAGCTATTTTATTAATAGATAGAGAGGTTTATTTTTAAATTATGAAAATTTTATTTAAGACATTCTTATTAATATGTAAAGGATTTTATATGAGAGACTTAGGAATGGAAAAAAAAAATTTGGGAGAGCCACCCCGAAAGGATCCGACAGTGCTCGATGGGGATTAGTCTTCGATTATGGTTGGATAATACCTTTGAATTTATTTATAAAAAAAAGATTTTATAAGAGTTATGTTGCACGAAAAATTAGTATATCATGTTACATAGATTCATTTTTCATGTCTATTTTTATTTTTTTTTGTTTCATAAATTGCGGGTCCACATTTGTATCTGAAAAAAAAAAAAAAAAAAAAAAAAAAAACTTCTGCTTTTTCATGTTGCTAGACAAACGAAAACCCCATATTTAAATGGTCGTAGTTAAAAACTGGTGGGGAAAAGTTTTGCCCCTATCCAACTCAAACCAAAGGGAAAAATTCATAAAATAATCACGGTTAATACTTTAGAACAGGGTATAGTTTGTGCACATTTTAAACTTCCTTATTTATACTTTTTTAATTTATTTATGAGATTAATATTTCTCATGTTATAGAAAATAAATTTTATCTCCTATATATAAATATGTGGAATTTTATTTTCTATATACATAAAGGGTAAAGTGTGTGTCATTCTAAAGGAGGTAAGGTTGTGTCATTTTAAAAGAGAAAAAAATAAATAAAGGATGAGAGAGACTTGACAAAAAAAAAATAAAGATATGGGTCTCACATCTTTGTGAGTGCGAAAGGATATAAGTTGTGTTATTTAAAAGGATAAACATTTTTCTCATACATAAAAGTAAATGGATTCCATACATTTTTTTTCTCTCTTTATAATCTCATATAATCCTACATACTTTTATAGATGAATAAGAGATAAAATTATGTAAAAAAATTAATTCCTTCAATTATTGAGTAACATTATAATATGGGAAAAATATGTATCATTTTAAAGTATGTAAACTTGTGTCATTTTTAAGTTAGAAAAAAAAATAAAGGAAAAGAGAGTGAAAAAATATAAAAATGTAAATCTCAAAAAATAAAATGATATAAATTGTATCATTTTACAAAAGAAACATTTTTCCCTTATAATACATACGGTGCCGTCTGAACAAGTGTGAATAAGCGCACCGACAACACTGAAGTTGCCACAACTAACAAGTACATACACACATACGCGTCCTTGCTAGCTTTGGCTAAAAAAGACAAATGCACATGCTTTTATCATGTATGCTTTACTTGGCGCTCTTTCATATCTCTCTCTCCATGTGGCGTGACATTCATGCGATGAGGAAATTTATGTTCATCAAGTGTAGGGAAAAAGCACCATTTTAGAATTTTTGGGCAAAAGAATTATCCATTTAAAGTTCATTGGATAAATTTTTTTAAAGTAATGCAGTTAAACATGTCACATATGCTGACGGGACTCGTGTCACGTCAGCGCCACGTAGGCAGACTCATTATCATAAAATCTCGGAAGGCCATAACTTGTGACTCGGGTATCAAATCAGATGATTTTTTTTTGATTTCACATAACTTTTGTGAGATCTACCCAATGATATCTCATTTGACATATTTTACCTACCAGAAACATAGTTTGAAGATCTTCTAGATTTAAATGCTCTTGTGATTGTGATACAATTGTTACAAATTCAAATTATGTTTGTGGGAGATAAAATATGTCAAATGAGATATCATTGGGTGGATCCCAAAAAGTTATGTGAAATCAAAAAAAATCATCTGATTTGGATACCCGACTCACAAGTTATGGTCTTCCGAAGTTTTACGGTAATGAGTCTACCTATGTGGCGCTGACGTGGCACGAGTCCCGTCAGTATATGTGACATGTTTGACTGCCTTACTTTAGAAAAACTTATTCAATCAATTTTAACTTGACAATTCTTTTGCCCAAAAATTCTAAAATGGTGCTTTACCATGTAGAGATAAATTTATGCTAATCATGTAGCGTTGATTAACTAATGCCATTGGACCATACACAAAAGCAAAGGTATATCCTATTTAGCCATACTGAGTGGGTGGTGTGTATGGGAAGCTTTGTCCTTTTTCGTATACATTGATAGACATGGATATTGGAATTTATTGGGTTAGGCTATCGACTTTGTTAGGTTCCACCCTTATTTTTCTTGTGCATGATGGAGACTTCAACACAGCATGGACACAAGTACGTTAAGAGAGAGAGAGAGAGAGAGAGAGAGAGAGAGAGAGAGAGAGGGGATTAATGGGAATATTAATATGTTGGATGCGTGGGTTGGGGGGAAAAAGAAAGGGACAAAACAATTCCATAGGAAGGAACATATTTGTACGAAAAGAAGAGGACCAGCATCATCAATTAATTATGAATCAAACTTTATCAAAATGTTCTCCCAAATTCTAATAATCGAGTTTCGCACGAACAATTGACAAAAGCATGCCCAAGTGCCCAATCTGTGGTTTTTTACTCTTTTGTCCTTTATTAATTATTTAATAATTATTTTGTCTCTTATTCAGAATTATCTACCAATCTATCACTCTCTAATCAATTAAGCCAAAAATTTAATCAATTAAATGATCAAAATAGGCAAAAATTGTTGACTTGAAGATTTAGTCGATTAAATCTCTCATACATAAAGTTATTTTTTTTGATAAAGAGGAAGATTTAATCGATTAAGCTGAAGATTTAATCGATTAAATCTTTATTTGACCATTTAATCGATTAAATATTTAATTTAATTTAATTGATTAAAAAGAGACAGATTGGTAGAAGTTCTGAGTAAGGGAAAAAATAATTATTAAATAATTAATAAGAAAAAAAGGTGAAAAAGCCGTTCAACCTGTTATTATATGGGTCAAGTTGAAGGGAAAGTGAAGGGTTGTGGTCCCAATTCAAACTAAACTCGATCAATTGAGTATATTAATATTCTACTTTTATACTTTAGAAAAAGGAAAATCATGGAGAGAACCTCTAAGACAGTGTTTCATAGTTGTCACGTTAGTTCAATTCGAAATTAATAGAATCAAGATAAATTAAATTTCAAAAAACAAATACACATTAATTTATTTTTTTCATCTTCTTACCATGGAAGCCATTTTCTTGATGTGATAATTAATGGAAAGATATCGAGAAAAGAAAAAGGATTTATATATGGTGTTCATAGATCTTGAGAAAGCATACAATAGGGGGATTTATATATGGTGTTCATAGATCTTGAGAAAGCATACAATAGGGTTCCAACGAAAGTTTTATGGTGGGTTCTCGAGAAAAAAATGTATCATCAAAGTATGGGAAGGCAATCAAGGATATGCATGATGGGGCTATTACATGTGTGAAAGCTTGTAACGGAACATCAAGTTTTTTTCCTATCACGATAGGTAGGTATACACCAAGGGTCGGCTCTAAGTCCTTATCTCTTTACTTTTCTTTTTTTTTTCAATTTTTTTATATTTTTTATTTAGATTCATCTGCCACCAACCCCAATTAATTTAGGATAAAAATATTGTTGATGTTGATGTTGTGTCACCCAACTACTTGTGGCCTGTGATTGGTTCAATTTAGAGTCTCATATTAGCGAGTTGTGAGTAATTATTCATGAAGTTTGAGATAATATCTTGACTTTATACTGGAACAACCACCTCTTACCCTAAATTTTTTATGCCAATTTTTTTTTAAAGGATATGTTTGAATTTAATTTAATTTTTTATTTCTTCAAAATTGATTTGTAAGTAAATAATGAAAAAAAAAATAAAAAAATTAAAGAAATTTATTAAAATATAGTTGTATCACCATTGGATCAACATTTTCTCTTTTTTCAAAAACTTATAAAATGGTGATTAGTTAATTACTGTGTTTTGGTAAAAATCCTCCCTCATAGTTGTATCTAAAGTTATAAAAGAGTTAAATACAGTGTTTAAAAACCCGGCCCGGCCATCGACCCGGCAGGCCAGGGGTCATAGAATCACAGGTTCAACCGGGGTTACGAGATCACTATGCTGACCAGATTTTATATATTAAAGAAATATAAATATATATCATCTATAAAATTATTAAAAAATAAACAACCAATCATCAAAGATTCAAAATATACTTAACATAATTCACTAATTACAACCACAAGTCAATATACACAACCTAATTAAAGTATCAAGATAGCAAAGTACAAAACATATATTCTGATGGGATCAATACACTGACCCGGTTCTGCCTCTTAAAGGAAAATTTAAATGAAGTAAGAATGAGTTTTTGTTTTCCATCGACGACCGTAAGGATTTCATTTGAATAGATAAAATTGTTACCTTTACTAGAAGATTTATGTTTGCGAGGTGAAGATGGAAGACATATAAGTCGCTGGAAGAGAAAAGAACGATTAGATTTAAATTTGCAAACATTTTTATTTTATTTTAGTTTAATAAAACGAAGTTGTTTCATGAAATATAATAAAAAAAAAATGCAGTAACCCCTTTGACCCCTCTGACCCGGGAGTCACTGAAATCGGGCCAAGTTTTGGGGGTCGGGAGGGTCAATGTGCATATAGGGTCCAACTTGTGATCCCAACCCTTAGAGTGGAAGGGTCAGGATTGACCTGGGTCGGGCCGGAGTTTTAAAACATTGGTTTAAATATATCTACAAAAAAAATATTTTTGAACTTTCATAATTATAAAGCAACTTAAAAGTCAAGAGAAGTTGAAATTACTTAGGATATTTTTAAATTTTCGTATTTACAAAATTATTACAGAAAATAATAATAAAATAAAAAGGTTTTAAAACATCTCTAAATTATTTTCTAATTTTGGTTTTAAAAATTAAAAGATAATAATAATTTTAAAAATTATTTTTACAAGATATTTTCAAACAAATTTTTAGTTTTTAAAACTAAAAATTTATATTTAGATATAGAAATAGAAATTAAACATGGCAGATGATTTTCTCCTTTACTTGGAGACAAATCATCTCCTGCTATGTCACAATCATTTTATTTATTTTTTAAGTTTTCTTATTTTTTTTCCAAGAAAATGGTGGGATCCACTATAAGCATGTTTCTATGACATAAAAGTACAAATTGTCTGCAAAATAAGAAAAAAATTCGCCATTAAACATGCTCTAATTCAATTGTTTCAAAATCAACCGAAAAGTTCCTCGAAGATCAATGGAAATAATATTGTAGATTGTGATTTATTTTCTTATGGCATGTATTCTTAGCCTTTTTGTTCATAATTGCTATGGATGAGTTTTGGATTTGCTTCCAATTTTGTGTGATTGATTTTTTTAGATTTTTTTAAACCTAAATAATTTTTAATAGAATAAATATACTTTTTTTTGTGAAGGATAAATATACATATTTATTTAACTCAAAATGTAAAGCAGGGGAAGTGGGGATCAAATTCATGATTATCTGGTCACAACTTTTATAGTTTGTAATGCAAACATTTCAATCGAACAATGTTTACATTTTTTTATGCTTATTTTTTTTTGTAGTATTTTTATGCCTATTTTACTTACTTCTTTTCAACATCATTGAATCAGAATTTTAAGAGAAAATAGAAAAGGTGAATGTGTTGAAAAATTATTATGTAACCATGTTGAAAAAAAAAATAGGTAGAGTAGATGTGAAAAAAGTTAACTATAATATCTTGTCACATGACATAATATAATTTATTATAATGATTTTTCATGTAGCATATTCAAATTTTAACAAGTAACTTATTTTATTTTTTATTGGGTTTAATATTTTTCATATTATAAAAGATAAAATTATTTTTTACAAATACATAAAAGTTTGTGGAGTCATATGAAAAGAAGAGAGAAAGAATATGAATCTTACATACTTTTTTTTGTGAAAGAATATTACATACTTTCATATGTATGTAGGAGGTAATTTTATCTCGTACAACATAAAAAATATTAAATCCTTTTTTTTACTAAAAAAGAAAAATCGGGGCAAATCAGCCCGATTAGGTAAATGGATCGTTTGGGTTTGACCTGATCGATGAGGAATCCTTAAGAAAAAAATCTGACCAATCCAAAGAATTTCTTGTTTCAACCAAGTAGATCGGTTTAGCCGTTTAGGTCATACAATCTTAATGTTTAGAATAAAACGGCAATAATTAAGAAAACGTCAATAAAAAAAATACCGCAAAAATATGGTTGCTTGAAGTACAGAGATTCTTAGGTGCTCAAAGATTTAAATAAAAATAAAAAACATTTTTGTTATAAACTGTCTATGTTCCCAATAATAGCCACCTAAGATTTCTCTTAATAAATAAAAAAATACTAGCTTTTTTATCAGCTTTATTAACTTGTAATTTAAGTATTCGTTGATTTTGGTATTCTCATAAGTTTAATAACACGAAGATGGAGGGAAATTTGTAGTTTTAATTTCAAAGTAGGGGACGGGAGACAAAACTGAATGATTGAGAAAGGCATTTCAATTATAAATATTTGTGACCCATTCCTCTTGGAAGATTATAAATATTTGGGTAGAGTCCACCACGACAAAATATATTTGAATTGAAAAGTAGGAGAATGATGATGAATTGCTATGAAGGAATTTTCTTAGCACGAATTTTCGAGGGGGAACATTATCATGAGTACATGACCCACCACGTACCCAAAGAGAAGCCTGGGAAATTGCTTTGTCAAAGTTAGCTAAATGCCAATGCCACTTCCTTGAAAACCAAGTAAACCATCTAGAAAATGCGAATGCCTACTCTTCTCAAGCGAGAGTCGTGGGCAAGTTTGAAAGCAAGTAGCTCTCGAAAGGGAGAATTTGTAGTTCGCTCTAAACAAGGAACCGGGGGAACATAGCAGAATTATTAAATCGGATACGAGCATCGATTTCTTGGTTAACCGTTCACCAATTTTTTTACTTAAATACCACGCAAACAGTCTTATTTTCCAATATGCTACAGGGGCACGTTCGCATCTGACACAAGCGAATTCGGTTTGCTGACGTGTCACATTTTTAGTGGATAACAAGTATCAAATTTAAAAAATAAAAAAATAAAAAATGGAGGTCGCCTACATGGTAGATGAACTTAATTAAAAACAGAGATCGCCTGTGTCAGAAGTGAACTCTGACACCACCAGTTTCCTGACGCATCATCATACATAGTTCGCTACTGCTGCAAGCGACCTTGTCTGCGTGGCAGTTTAGAAAAATAGTTAAAAAACGTGACATTTAGATAAATTTGTGTGGAAACAGTGGCACAATGGTCACGTTGTGCCACGGTTCCCGATTTGTTGGGATACAAGGTTATTGATCCAATTGGTTGGTCAATGATAAGATGGATTAACACAGATATATATATAATATATATAAATAAATATTAATATATAAATTTAATTATATTTTTCATATATAAAATGAGTTAAACAAAATTTACTAAATAAATTCAAGAATTACCCAATCACACGTTTACAAGTTTATAAAACACAAATAAATAAAAATGCACTTTTTATTATGTCAATTTAAATTGTAATTCAAAATCTCCATAAACATACCTCTCAATGACATTTAAAATTTAAAATTTTGTGAACTCATATTTTTCAAATTCATCTACATTGGAATGACATATGTCATATTCTCTTAATTTATTATTCCGTAAATTGCTTTACTATTGCAAGCTGAAATTTGGAGTCATTGTAGAATAGTATACTACTAGCAAATAAAATTAAAAAAAATTTAAATGAGTTTTACATTTTTCTCTGACAGGATGAAATAATTTTTATTTTTGATTTTTTTTAAATTTGACCAATCGGGTCACCAAATTTGACCGCATTTGACCGATCCGATGCTTGAGCCGAACCAATCCGATAACCAATTTACTGAATTTCGGGTTCGCCGGATTTCACAACACTAAATATAGTACACCATTCAGAGCTTACTTAATTACATATAATTGTAAAATAAAAAGAAAAGAGGATTATACATATTTTATTCTGCTTCAATCCAATATAAGATTATATTTTCGAGTACTTATTATAATGCAATCAGATACAACAGATTATAAATAAAATTTATGAAGTCCTAAATTGTAAAGGGTATTCATGGACTTTAGCGAACAATTCTAAATAAAATAAAATTAAAAGAAATGTTATTAAATACGACACTATCGGTCGAGTTAACTTGGAAGCCGATGAATTGGTGACTTAACATGTTTGAGTTAGCTAACAGGTCAACCATGCAATAGATACGGTGAAAACGGGTTTGACTTGGCTAAATTTTGACAAAGTTGGTGAGTTGGCCCATTTTTATTAACCCGATCAGGTCATGTATATGTATTTGTTAAAAAATATTAAAGAGAAAAGACATCATTTTTTAAGCAACAACTCAATATAAAAATCTTAAGTTGAACTATATCATTTTCAATTCACATATACACATATTAATCGCACAAAATATAAAACACAATTAAACATTTAAACTTAAGAAGAGTAAAATTGAAATGAAAAGTGAAAATGATAACTTGGATTGAAATTTGAAAGCATAAAATACAAGGGAAAAGAGCTAATTTGAAAGTTGGAAAGTGATATTAATTTTATTTTTTAATAATGACTCTATGGATAATTCTTTTCTTTTCTGAGTTAGGAAGGATCTAAGCCCAAAAGAATAAATTACAAAGATACAAAAGTTCTATTATTATAAAAAATGGTTTATCATCTATCATTTAACATGACTACAAAAAATTTCCTACACACATAACATTTTGTGGGGCCCGCAGTAAAAAAAAAAAACTTTTGCACGCAAAATGAATCTCTATAAACATAACACAATCACTTTTCCTACAACATAACTCTTATAAAACCCTATAAAAAAATAAGTAAATGTGAATCTAATAAACTGATTATTGAGGGGAGAGGAGGAGGCTAGTAGAAGATAATAATATCCTTCTCCATGGTATTACCAAAAAAAAAATAAAAAAAATATCCTTCTCCATGGTATGTTGAGGCCTTATTTTGCAAACTAATTCCCATATTTGTTATTAGATATATTAAAATTTGAAGATTGTTATTCTCATGTTGCATAAGAGAAAAACAATATCCTATCTACACATGGAAAAGAAATGAGAGAAAAAAATTAAAATATATCTCATATTCAATTTACATCTAATACACAAAATAATAATCTCATGCATCATAATTATTATTTCCCTTAAAATTGATAACTACCCGGATTTTCCCTCCATTACGCGAGTGAATTTATAGTGGTCCGGGACCACATAGAATTGGGTGGGACTGAGGTGAGAGAAAGAGAGAAAAAGATGAGGAGAGATGAGAGAGAAAAGAAAAAAAATACAGGTGTCAATATTTGAGTGGAAGGACCACGGTGGTTTGGGAGCATATTAAAAAATTTCATTTATCACATGTCGACATGTCATGTATGCGACGAGTTATAATATATAGGTTTTATTAATCTCATTTTACATAAGATAATTATCTTATGTTATAAAGAGAAAATAAATAGGTCCCATCATTATAAGAAAAAAAGAAAGAAAAAAAAAGTTGGGATGCAAAAATTGAAGTGAAAGAACATGAGAGAATATATCTTATATGAAAGGAGAGTAATATTTTTCATAATATATATATATATATATATAAATATATATATATATATATATATATATAATGGGATAAAAGTCTTTTTTTTGTTGCAGGAGAAATTTTTTATCTTCCAATGACCATAAAACATGTGGAGATTCTGCCATCTAATAAAAAAAAATTGAGGTGCAAAATTCTATGAGACAATAACAAGAGGAAATATTTCTAAGAGAAGTGTTTTCCTCATTATTAATAAGCAATAAATATTCGAAAATTCATGAACGCACAGCTTAAAACAAAAAAATGGTAATGTAATGCAGTGGCAGACGAAGGTTGTAGCACATGTCTGCAAGTGCGGACATGAATATTATGAATTTTTTTTTTACTTGGTTCAATATTTATATTAGGAATAAATATCCTTTTAACTTTTAAGTCCTTAATAAAAACACGGTCCTCAATTTATTTCTTTATAAAAAAATTAGTCTCGAGGTTCGTAAGAAATTCAAACTGGATCAATTTAGTTAAAATCGTGGTCCTTCATAAATTCAAAAAAGACCCACATTAGTCACTCAATAGGACTAAAATGTGTTCAGTTTGAATTTCATAGAGACCAGTTCACTAAAATTTTTTTTGTAAAGGATTAAAGTGAGACTGAATTTTTTGTTAGTTACCAAAAAGAGTATTTACTCTAATATTAGTTAGCAACGTACAGATGATTATAATAATGTAGTAATGCAAATTGATTAGAGAGAAAATTTATTCCTTCTCCCCTGTCACGTACCATTCTCATGCTCTCTTCATCCTTTATTTTCATTTTCATTTTTATAAAAAAAGATGATTGATTGCATGTCTGACATTCTCAAATAAATTAATCTCTACAGACGAGACCTTCACTGTGATTTCGCTTGTCTTTTGTACCGGTAGTGTTGACTTTTTTATTCACCACTATAAAATAGAATGATGATGTATGGATGTATTGGAGTATATTCTCATATTTGTTTTGGAGGATTGGTGAGATTTAGAAGGAAAAATGATTGGTCAAACTATTGTCTGTAGTTTTTTTATAGAAGCAACTAGATTATGATCGAGTTCATAACCTTGTACATAGAGCGTTAATCTAAACTATCTTTACAAAGAAGATTTCGGACGCGCTGCCCCCGAGCCCCCACCACTAAATGTGTAGACATAAACAATTTCTTCCGGGTCCGTCACTGATGTAATGAGTAGCGAGCCCCTTTCTACTAATACTGGATCACTTTGTTGCTTTTTTTTTTTTGGTAATGACTTTGTTGCTTTTTTATACATAAAAGCAATCGTGTTGAGCATGCGGAGTTGGAAAATTTTTAATATACTCCTGGGCCATGGTGGTCCTTCCATTAAATGAGTGACATGTGGATTTTTTTTATTTTTTATTCTCTCTCATTTTTTCTCTCTCCTCAATCTCTCTTTCACTCTCTCTTCTCGTTCTCGTTCTTTTTTTTTTTTTCTTTTTTGGTATCCTGAAATTTTGTATTTTACATACAAGAAGTTAGTCAAAAAAAAATTAATTTAATGTTTTTTAATAAATTACGTAATTATTACAGTTTTAAAAATAATTACATATTTATTGCACAACGTGATGCCTTTTTTAGCATCACACCCTAAGGGAACACCATGTATCGGTGGTTCTTTTGTCATATATTTTCTTACTCCCCCTCTTCGCATTAAATTTCAAATCTCACGTATGAATATTCTCACTCACACAATGAAAGAGGACACTATTCAATTACATTATTAGTTGTTAATCTGTCTATTTGGAGAGCCATCATACCCACTAAACACCACCTCCATTGTTGCACAACAATTGGGAAGCTCCATAAAAAGTTAAACCTTGATCTTATACCATTTCCATTAAGAATATCCTAAATAAACATATATACGATTCTCCTAATCGCCGGACAGCTCATACCTCACTGTCATTCTCTTTATTAACTGTGCCTATTTTACTAGGAGTAGTTTCTGACTTATATGAGTTTCTTATGCAAATCATGTGTTATTTTTTCATTCAATATATTTGGCTTGTCAATAAATTAATTTTACTTTATATTATGTTCTAATTTGAAAGCGTTATGTGTATTGAAATGTAAAGTGATTTCAATATAATCAAGCTTTTTTACTAAAATGTCCAGATAATAAATTCAAAATAACCACATAACTTTTTTTGGTAAATCATTTGCAACTATTAACTACTAAAAGTTATACAATATTGTAATTTTCTTAATTAAACAATCCCTAAATTGTTAAATTAAGTCAACAAATTAGCTCCATCATGATGTGGATATTACCGGCTCAAGCAGAATTATCTCTCATGGAATACATCTGTAATTTATAAAAATAAAGTAAAATTAAGTCAACCAACTAGCTGTGTTACGCAAATTGAATTAGTTGGTTACATTGACACCTCGGTTGCTCGCATGATGGTGTACAGTGTACACAATCCATTGTTTTGAAATCTCATAAATGTGGCTTATTCAAAGTATTAGTGTCAACATCTCTGCCAAAAGCATTGTTTATGTGCACAACCCTCCGCCTCAACACCTTAACGCCAGGCTACCACTTATAGGTATGGATGGCATCTCGGTACCACATGGCTATCTCGACCACTCAAATCGATAGCAATATAGATTTGAACATAAGGCATCTACTTATTTGATCATTTCGCGCGAGCCTCCAAACAGGGGCTTTCTACACACACAAAATATGTAGATTTGAGCCATCATTTACATGTTATACTTTTATTTTATGGGAAAATATTTTCTCTTTTAATGAAATTATTTTTTTACTAGTGACTCATAACATAGGTGGTGTCCACAAAATAGTGGAGAAAAAAAAATTCAAAGTGAAACTCACTTATATTATGAGTCACTAGTAGGAGAAAAATTTTTCTCCTTTTAAAGGAGAAAATATTTTCCCTTATTTTATATACTCTGACTCAATCATATATTAACTTGAATATATTGGAGTCTTTACAAATATATCCCCCATATTAATTTAGTGGTGAGTGATTTGTATAACCTACATAAGGTCATAGTTTTAAATTCAATGCCACCATTGAATTAAAATAAAAAATAAAACACGGAAGTGCTGCTCTTATTTATCATCAAAAGAGTCAATATATATTTCCACATCGATATAGGTGAGTGGGAGGACTAAACATTAACAAGAGACAAAGTGCATACTTCTAAAATTTGAAGGATTTGTTTGGGAGTTAGTTTTTCGAGAGGAAGGAAGGGGAGGGTTTTAGTAATCTCTCCTCCTCTTGTTTGTGAGTTTAAAAAAATGGAGGAAGGGAATTGATGATTTTTGCAAAATCCTCCCAAACCCTCCTTCTTCTTAAAATTAAAGTTCTCCCAATTTAGAAAGTTTGAGGGGGATATATTAAAAATTACTTATCTACCCTTAGCATTAAAATGTTTAAACTACATAATTGTGAATTATTCTTAAATGCGATATTATTAGAAAAGTCTCAAATACCGACAAAATTTATTGACGAAAAATATTTCGTCAAAAATAGTGATGAATTTTTTGATGAAAATCATATACGTCAAAAAATTTCCGTCAAAATTAAAGACGAAACCAGATTTTTCCATAATCACTAATATAAATTTTGTACAAAAAAAAAATTCAGGCAAAATTATTGATAGAATTTAAATTCCATCGAAACTTTTAACGAAAATATTTTCATCCAAAATTCTAACAAAACACATTTCCATCGAAAAGTTTCAATTTAAAAAAATTACGTCAAATTTTTTTACGGAAAACATTTCCATCAATTTTTTTTGAAGAAAAATATTTCTATCAAAATTCGTGACTAAAAACATTTTTGTAAAAAAAATTGACGCATTTTTTTTTTTTTTACAAAATTCTTTACGAAATCTAAATTTTGCCTAAAAATTTCACAAAAAAATATATTCATCAAAATTTCTGACTAAAAATATTTCCATCAAAATTTTCAACGAAACATATTTCTATCGAAAATTGTTGACGAAATTTTTTTTTATCAAAATTCTTAATAGAATTTAAATTTCGCCGAAAGTTTTCGATAGAAACATTTTCGTTGAACTTTTTGACAAAAGAAAATTCTGTCGAAATTTTTAACGAAAATATTTCCAACAAGTTTTTTGATAAAAAAATATTTCAATCAAAATTTTCAACCGATCGCATTTCTATCAAAAAATTTCAACAGAAGACATTTTTGTAAAAAAATTTGACTGAAAATATTTCGACAAAAAATTTTGACGGAAAAAATATTCTGTTAAATCTCTTTACAGAATCAAAATTTCGTCGAAAGTTTCGAATGAAACATTTCCGTCAAAATTTTTCACAAAACAATTTCTGTTGAAATTTTCATCAGAATACATTTCCATCAAAATTTTGAACAAAAAACGTTCCGCCAAAAAATTTTACGGAACTTTTTTTGTTTAAAACATTTTATGGAGGAAATCATTTTCATCAAAACTTTTGATGGAAACTAAATTTCGTCAGAAATTTCGATAGAAAATCGGTTGAAAAATTCTGTCGCTTTACGACAACAACTATTTCGACGAAAAAATAATTTTGTGACGAAGTGTTCATCGTTTGCAACGTATAAATTTCATCGAAAATATGATCTTTTTTTATGTTATGAAAAGTACATAAATAATTTTTTTAGAAATTTTAAATTTAATTTAATTTAATTTGTAAAATATAATAATTTTATTAATTTTTAAAAAGGGTAAAATGGTAAAAATATCTCATTAACCCTCAGTTTTCTCCTTTGCCATTTATTTAACTACCAAACAAGGTAAGGGAATATCTTCAATTTCCTTCTCTTCCTTCTCCTCCCTCTCCGTTAGATCCCTTCCTTCCCTTCCCCTCAAAACTACCAAACAAAGCTTAAGAGCAATTATCCTTTTGGGTCTTTAACAAAAAATACGGAACTCATTCTAATCTTTTAGAAGAAAAAAAAGTTGACTTGTGATCTCTATGAAATTTCAGTTCTTTGAAATTGTGATCTCTTAGAAATTCAAAGAAGAGACACATTAATCCATCAAAAAAGATTAATATAGATACTTTTTTTCTAAGGCATTGAAATGGTTCCATGAAAAGGGTATTTGCTCGAACTTTAATACCAAAATGTGAAAAATTGTTTAAAAATATTTTATTAACTATCAAAATTTGTAATTGAAATAAAATTTACTTGCTACAAAACTCTGTTAACAAATTCATATGTCATGTTTCATTTTTCGATTGTGTTTTGTATGGTTACAAATTCAATGGCATATAAAAAAGAATGGATTAGGTTGGAGACACGAGAAGCACGAGGGAACGTGGGTCCAACGGGAATGGGGGAAAGTGAAGTGAAGGGAAGCTAAAGAAACATGTGAAGATTATATGCGAAGTGGGGATAGATTAGGATGCACCAACACGGACTCACTAGTACCACTGTGGACCGATCGAGTGGGATAGATAGTTAGGAGTGCGTAAAATAACCAAAAAATTGAACCAAAACATGAACCGAACCGAAACGTCTTTAAAATAACCAATTTTTAAAGAAATAGTTCATTGACCGAGACTGTTTTTAGAATCAGTTTAATAACCGAACCATTTTGAACCGAATCGTTTTCAAACCGAACCAAATTGATTTTTATAACTTTATTTTTTACTTTTCCTTCCTTTTCAAAAGAGGGTCGACCCAAACCGAACCGAACCGTTTCCAACCGAATTGAACCACTTCCGAATCGAGTCAAACCACTTTCGAACCGAATCATTTAAACCAATTCGATTCAGTTTTTCAAAAAATTCAGTTCAATTCCACCCATGCACATTCCTATAGATATTTTTGGAGCACCAACTGTCATTGAGAATGGCTAGTACTGCAACTACTTAATTCATGGCTTCTCTTCCTCTATTCACATGGTGGTTGAGAAAACCCAACTTCCATTCTAGTTCTAGCTTAATTTCTTATATGAAATCATAAAGCAAACGTCGCCAACTTATTCTTGGAAGCTCGCCTAAGCAAATCAACAAGGATTAAGTTAAGTTGCGTGTTATTGCAATATATTAATATTACACCAACATGTACTTGTGTCTCGCTTCCTAACATGCATAACAAAATGTATTTTTTTTTTTCTTTTTAATTCAATGATTTGATTTACACCTACTTACGCTATAAAAAATTTGTACGTTGTAATCTACTTTGTAATATCAGTAAAATTATTCAACTATCATAACAGCGACTATTTTACTAAATAAACCCTTCTATATTGTGAAATGTGAAACAATTTTATGGTGAGTTGAAATTAATCTTTCTTGCTTACCAAAAAAAAAAGAAATTAATCTTTCTTTTACACATAATATGTAAAATTAATTTATTTGTTAACAAAACATTTAACTTGTGCGATGAATAAAAAATGTAGAAGAGATTTCTCAAAGCCCAAATCAACAAGCTTAAAATATCCGATGTTAGATAAATAATAAATTATTAGGAGTAAATTGATGGTCAGGGATTTATATAATTATAAATCTTTATAAATTTAAGAGTAAAGTGTTTTTTTGGGTCCCTAACAAAAAATACAGTTTCCACTTTTATCCTTTACAAAAAAAATTCATATTAGTTCTTTTTTAGAGATTAATTTGGGTTTTCATTGAATTTTTGAAGGAAGGTAATTTCAAATAACTGAAATTGTTAAAGGAACAAAAGTTTAAAAAAAAAAAATTGTAAAAGAAGAAAGTGGGAAGTGTGTTTTTTATTAAGAATCAAAATGGGCTTTACTCTCAATTTAAACATGTTTCTTGTTATTTTTTCTTTTGGTGAAACAATATGTTTATTGTTAGTGTAATAAAAAAAAGTAAGTTTTGGCTTGAGCTCCCTATAACATATAACAATAAAGATGCATTGTAACCGTAATTAGGGGTGTTCTTCAACCGATGCAAATCGCAGTGATCGAACCGAAAAATCAAAAATTGAATAGACCGAAAATTGAGAAAAATCACAAATTTTAATTGGATTGAATCAATTTTCTGATTGATTGATGAAAACTGATCCAATCCAAACCGATCCAATATATTAATTTCCCTCTACCTATTTGGGTCTTTCCCGAATCACACCTCAAAAATTTCTAAACTCAAGACCTATTGACCCATCAACTAAACCCAAAAAAAAGTCTAGTCATATCTCATCAATAAAATTTTATCTGTGTAGAGCTTCATATCTCATTGCCTCACAAAAAATATTATATTATCATTTACTACTGCTTTTGTATTTCAAAAAAAAAATTACAAATTCACTATATATAAAGGATGTTATTTGCACAATAATCATGAAATAAATTCTAGGTTTTTAGAAAACCGAAAACCGATCCAATCCAAGCCAAAAAAATTGGATTGGATCGGATCGGACCGAATTTGAAAAAAATCCAAACCGAAAGAATTGGATCGGATGATTTTTACTTTCAAAACCAATCTAATCCAGATCGCGAACTAGTTCGTAAGAAAAAAAATATGGAGAATAATATCGAGAGTTTTATTAAGTTAGGAAACCAGGTTCTCTATATTTGGAATTTTATTCTTTTGGTTCTGTCAAAGATGATAGGTACTAATAACAACATTTACGACATGAAAATATTTAAATAAATAAAAGCATAGCTGGCGCTGAATGGACCAAATACCAAATTGGTCGTGATCAATAAATTCAGCCATGGTGAAAGTTTGTCTTTCAAGAGGAAGGAACACCGAGTAAAATATCATGGTTTTGTCAAAAAAAATTATCCAAATGTCATATGAATAATATTTTTTATCAGATTGTCACGTGTCATAATTTGTTACCTTTAGTAACGAATTCCGTGGTCAATGATTTCATGACACGTGGTCATATTACAGACCAAATTCGCTATCACTGGTAGTAAATTATGATACGTCAATTTTTTCCTACGAAAGTGTGCCACGTGTCATAAAATTATTGGCGAACATAATTTATTACCAATCATAGCAAATTATACTTATATGATAGTCTGATAAAAAGTATTGTTCATGTGTTATTTGGATGTTTTTTTTTTTTACTAAAATGTGTCATTTTGATCGGTGTTTTCGAGAGAAAGGATGGATGAAGTGTAAAGTATACGAGAGGAGCGTTTAACGTCATTTTTTCGAACTAACCCAAATATTGACAGACTTTAACGGCGTGATCCCTAGCCAAATGAAGGAACACCGTTGATCTGCCTGTACCCATCGAATGCCAAATCTTGGGAATCACGAAGCAAATTGGTGAATAGGTACTATAATTTCTTATGCCGTGTGGTTTGCTTTATTCTGTTCAAATTTTATAAAAATGATACTTTGTCACCATATGGAGACTAAACGAAATAAACACATCAAGTAAGCGTAAGCACACACGAATACATATATATTTTCTTCACGCCAATGTTGAAGACCCTCATGTGAGGTGATCTTAAAATGAAAGAAATCATAACTTTAAGGATTCACATCTTTACATTTGTAATTTTGCCTTATCATCGTCGATTCATTTCTTTCGAAAGAGATATTTTCTCCCCTTCTTGTGATTTTAATTTCATTTTTTCCCATACAGATTGTTTTACTGCAAAGGATGTCATATGTATGTAGCAAGTCTTTTGTACATGTAATGATCTACTTCTTAGTACATGCAAATAGTTCATATATTACGTTAATTGAAATCGAAACCTGTATCTCCAAAAAAAAAAAAAAAAATCGAAACCTTGATTTTAATTAATAGTATTTATTAAATTGAGTGCTTATTATCAGGTTAAAATTTATAACAGTTAGTCATGAAATAGCTCTTTAATTTTAACTTAAACTCATCAATAAATGTTACTATTTGTTTTGATTCCCATTCCACTTAAACCTTATTAAGAGAATATATTGTCCCAAACCTAACTGAATTATAAGGATTTCAAACGGTTATCACAAAAAATATTTACCACCTCTATAATCAATTTATCGTTGATTTCCGTCAATCTATCGTTGATTTTCGTCAATCTAACGTTGATTTCCGTCAATCTAACGATTATAATTTATTGAGAATTAATAATTAATTAATAAGTATAACCCAATAATTTTCAATAAAGTATAACTGTTGGATTGACAGAAATCAACGGTGATGGTGATTAAGTTCGTTATAAAGGTGGTAAATATTTTTGGTGGTAAGTATATCATTTCCCATTTCAAATAAGGAAATACCTACTCCTTTTATTCTTAATTTTTTTAATTTAATTTTATTTTATATATGGTCAACAAGGAAATAAAGAAAATGTTTGATTAAAACTAGGGGTGTCAAAACGGGTTGACACGACACGAATTTGACACGACACGAATTTTTTGCGAGTCGACACGACACGACACGAATAACACGCAAAATAAGGGTCGAAACCGTAATTGACAAAAAAATTAAAAAAATCGATTAAAAAAAAAAAAATAATTAAAAAAAATACGGGTCAACACGAATACATCAACACGACACGAATTTTTTTACAGGTCAACCCAAACACGAATTTTCGTGTCGTATCGCGGGTCGACCCGCGTGTCAAAACCCATGTTGACACCCCTAATTAAAACATGTTTGATAATTCACATTAAATTTTCCCAAAAAAAAAAAAAAAGAAGATGAATTACATGCTTTGTTTGTATATAAATCGAGCAATATGTATTTGTATTTCTATAAACGTGGTTACTTTTTTTTGTGAAATAATTATTTAGTTAGTTAGGGTCTAGACTTTAAAAAAATAAAATAAAAGATGGTTTATAGATATTAACTACAATAATTAATTTGTGGGTTTGAGTTATAATTATAAAAAAAATAGCTATTGGATGCTTAAGTGATAAACAAGATTGAGATTAACGATCAAGAGATTTCTATGATTGATCTTAATTTATTTTATTAGAATACAATTATTTAAAAAAAAAAATAATCACTCTCATAATACTGAAGAGAAACTTTGTCTACAAGGAAGAGAAAATCATTGGAGCGAAGCGAACGTGCAAGATAAGCAGTGTGAAGCAAAGATCGTGGTTGTTGATTCAATGCCGTGGATCTGGATTCAGGGTTATAATAGTCTTTATAATTATAATTTTTTAATATTTCAACACCAAAAGACGTCATTTTAGAAGTAAATGCAGATAACTTATTTGTATTAATTGCAACTATATATATATATATATATATATGTATAGGCTTTAATGTTTCTAAAGTGAATGTAGATAAGTTATCTACATTGGCTCCCAACACGATGTCGTTTGGGTTAAAAAATTTAAAAATTAAAATAACAAGGGCTATTATAACCCTGAAATATATTATAATTACAAAAATACCTTGATTTCCCCTCAAAACGACGTCGTTTTGGGCTCACTGTAGATAGGGGTGGCAAAAAATCGTGTTGTGTCAAATTCGTGACCTTGTGTGAACCCCTTTTTACAACACGACCCGATTAATTATTAGTGTCAAAATTCTCAACCCGAACACGACCCACTTTTTTTAAAAAACCCGAAAAATCTTATAATATAAGTGTGATCCGTTTATTACACGACTCGCCCCAAAAAAGCACCAAATTTGATTGCAATATAACAACAAAAAAATCTTCAATAAAAAGAAACCTAGAGTGTATATTTTTTTTTATATCATTCAATAAAATTACCATAATAACCTTGAAAAAATACAAAAAAATTATATTTGCGGGTCAGAACGGGTGGTTGAGTTATACACTAATATATATATTTTTCCAACCCGAACACGACCCATTTATTAAACGGGTTGACCCGAACACGAAAATTTCGTGTCGGGTCCGGGTTGGGTTGGCGGGTCGTATCTTAAATTGCCACCCCTAACTGTAGATAAGTTATATACATTGACTAGAAAAAAAAGCGAACTCATATATATATATATATGGTAAAAACATTTCTGCAGCCGCTTTACGTACAACAACGACAGGTGTGTGGTTATATTTTTAATTTAATGCTATTATCTCTTTATAATTATAATTTTTTAATTTTCAATGCTTTTAAGTATATATATATATATATATATATATATATATATATATATATATATATATATATATATATATATATATATATAGGCTTTAATGTTCAACCAAGTTTGTGTTATACCATGTTATCTACCATTCACTGTTAGATCACTTATGTCATTTTGGGTTATAAAATTAAAAATTTATAATAAAAAGGCATATTATAACCCTGAAATAAATTATAATTACAAAAGTAAAAATAAATATAAAATATTAAATTTGGGGAATCATGACCATACAAAGATGAAAATAAATATAATCGCTTTACGTACAACAACGACAGGTGTGTGGTTATGATTCCTCTGATTTAATGCTTTCATCTTTTGTATGGTTATAATTTCCCGCATTTAATGCTTTTAAGTATATATATATGACAAGTTTTTTGATTATTGTACATACAACAGCTACAAAAATGCAATTCCATATATATATAGAGAGAGGTAGGATTCTTTGACACTAGTGTCAAATTTTAAATTTGACATCTCATCTGAGAGCCGTTAGATTAAAAAATATCAATGGCTCTGATATGTAAACATGTGACACCATTGATCTTTTTTGATATGACCACTATCAGATGAGTTGTCAAATTTGTAATTTGATACCGGTATCAAAGCTACCATATATATATATATATATATATATATATATATATATATATATAAAGTGTTTGTCATTTTAAATGACATAAAATTATGTCATTTTAAGAGATATAGACATAAAATAATATTTTTTATTTAAAATTTAAATTAAAAAAAAAACTCACTCACTTTCTCTGACATGATTTCCATTATTTGTGTTTATCTCTCTCCTAAAATAACATAACTTATGTCATTTAAAATGACAAACACCAAACTCATATAAAATTAGTACCAGATTTGTTCCGCAAAAAGAAGAGGTCTTTCGGACATTTAAAAACTAAAAAACAAAAAGTAACATTTAGTTCAATTTTATACACTGATAAATTCTAAATTTGATTTGTCCACTCTCTGGACGTGGACCGTGGTTAGGGCGTCACTTTTCCAATTTGTGAATCACACCAATACATTAACCACCCACTTCCACCTTTGAATTTGCCCCTATTTTAAATATGATTTAGCTTTTTCTTTTTTGGAAAAATAAGAATTTAAATGTTTAAGGCGAGGGCAGGTTGTTTTTAATTCGAGAAAGAAAAAAAAAAGTGTCAGCTTCAAGCCTTCAATGGGAATTTCTCGTGAGATTACAACTTGTCTATTAATAAGGAACTCTTAAATTTAAACCTACATTATTTAATTATCATAAGTAATTGGTCGATCGGGTGAATCAAACTCTCATACAAAATTATAATAACATTAATTACCAAAAACCTCAAGTAAATTACCTGTTCCCATAAAAATTAATTATTTCTTTTTTATAAAATATTTTGGTAATATTTTTAATTTTTTAATAATATTTACCCGTTTAAGTATTGATAATCGTTGTATAAAAATCTATCCAATGCCTTGTACTTTTGTATAGATGTATGATAAATAAGATATTTTTAAATAAATATATTATTAATTATAAATTTATAATGAGTCATATGATATTTGTAAAGAAGGTTAAACTAATATATAAACAAACTTTGGAAGCACATGACAAACGACGTTTGGATATCAAAAGCAAATATTTTTGGCCCTATTTGTAATTAGCGATGGTTAAAAATGGTTCTCTTGAAATTCTTATTAAAGGAAAAGAAGATAAGAGCATTCCCATCCGTCTCCCATTGATTGAGGCAGTGATAGTGGACGACATTGTCGTAAAGGTTTTTATTAATGCAACATTATTGACGTTCACAACACTCAAGTTAACCACCGTTTCCCGTCTTTTGAATCCTTTCCAGAAAGCCCATTCCCATCAACCAGTTTCGAATTTGGATGCAATAATCAAAAATCCCAAAAAAAATGAAAAAAAAAAAAAAATGATCGACCCATAATCAAATCCCAAAAAAAAAAAAAATGAAAAAAATAACTTTCCTTCCCAAAACGCCCTCAGACTTAACCCTCTCAACTTGATTTTCCTACCTACCAAACAAACACCTAAAAAAACACGAGCCGAACCGAGCTGAATAAAGCACCAAAACCGTGATTGACTAGGCAAGTGGGACCCTCGCCAACTGACCCGGACTCCAACTTCTAATTCAACTCAATTTAATAATTAAAAAAGGAAAAAGCAGCCACCAATTTCTTTTTAAACAAATATAGAAAGAAAAGAATTGAGAAACCTGAAAACCAAAAAGCAAATCAAATCAATGTGTGATGGGCTAAGTATTCGGTCCCACGCGCCTGCATCGTCAGCATCATTACACCGTACATACAATCTCTCTCTCTCTGTTCTTAGTTCTTTCTCTCTCCATTGTCCCCCCTTATATATAAAGCCTCTCAGATCTCTTTGCCACCACAACGCACCGTGTCAACTCTCGTTGAAACACAAGCAAATTAAGTTATCCCTTTGGCATAAAACGTTACCGTTTTGGTCCTTTCTTTCTCTCTCTATATGGATGATCCTATTAGCAAGAAGCGGGTCCGAGATGACTCGGACGAGTTATTACTCGAATCGTCCGAGGCGAAGCGACTCAGAGAGGATCTACTCGAGTTCTTCGACGATGCCGATCACACACCCTCCACTCAAGACCTTGACTCCGTCATGAGGAGCTTGCAGGAGGAGATTTCCGCATCTTCCTCCCCCGCATCCCTTCACGTGACGTCAGATTCCGGCGAGTCTCGGACGCAGATCGGGTACCTTCTCGAGGCTTCCGATGACGAGCTTGGGCTTCCACCGCCAGAAAACTCTTCGGTGCCGGAAGGGAAGAACGTGGAGGCTGAGTTGGTCCGGGTTTCGTCCGAGTCATCCGGAATCGGCCAGTTATGGGAGTTTGAGGATCAGATCCCGAGTTATGACTCGTTTGGGTTGGGAACCGGATTCGGTTATGACAGCAATATTGAGTACGCTGCGTTTGATGGGCTTTTCAATCACTCGGATGTGTATTACGACTCTGCCGATTTTTCTGAGTCGTGGCGGCACGATACCTTGCCAGAACAAGAGGGATTATGAGGTGTTGGGTTTGGGGGGATCCTTAAATCTCTTTCGTCTGACGAAATTTAATTTCTCGGACATGTAAATCTCTTATTTTGCTTCACTTTTTTTGTTCCTTTTTCCTTGAAAAGGGGAATTACAGAAGAATATATGAGTAGGACTTAATATAACATGATGAAACTATGAATTATGAAAGATGCCATTAACTCGTGAGGAAAATTATTCTCCGTGGCTATTTTAATCGTCAAATGTTTCTGCCTGAAAACCATTATGCAGATGGCCGTTAAAACAGTGGAATTAATATTTCTTTATGTTATAGAAGTTAAATCTCTACCACATGGTACTAGTTCAATTACATATGGGAGCTCAACGAGCTGGGTGAAATCTGTTCGATTCTTTTATTTTTTGAAAGGTGTAAAGCCTTAATTATGGATCCACCTGAAATTAGAATATTTCAAAAAAAAAAAAAAGATAAATCTATGCACAAATATAAAATTAAGGATAAGTTATTTTATCTATCATTTTTTTTTCTGCTTATCTTTACCTACCACCCTCCAACACTATTAGATCATAATCTCAAAAAGAGAGAAAAATAAATGTTCATTAAGATTGTGATCTAATGGTAATTTAGAGTGGCATTTGTTAAGATTTTGATTTAATGGTGTTTTAGAGGATAGACCAATGTAAACAAAAAATGATAGATAAAATAACTTATGGGTTTTATGTTTATCATGTAATATGATATAACATCAATTTCCCACACACAAATAAAAGAGGTGGGGTCCACATGATTTTCTTTTTCTTTCATCATTCCACTTTCTCTTTCCGTTCTTTGTGCATGTGTTGGAAACAACACTTAAATCATGTAACATAACATTAATAAAACTCATAACCTATCCCATAAAATTACATGAGATTCATATTTTTTCTTTATTCTTCATACGATCTTACTCACTTTTATATATGAAATAAATTAAAAAATATAAAAGATATTTTCTCGTGATAAGATAAGTGTTTTAAAATCTTGTCACGTCCGGGGGCCCCCACTTGGTTTCTCTTTGGGGTAAGCAATTAGACCTTATATGCATGTTGATCTCTTTAATCCATAAAATTCCGTAGTTGAACTCGTGACTCCCGAATTAGAGGTGATCATCATTAAATTAACACACACAAAAATTGTTTGGTGTGCAAAAAAAAAGAAAGACAAAACAAAACAAAAACTAGATCTAGAACTAAATTTTAAATCATTATCGTTCTTCATTTTCTTCGATCTTTTGATTCGGTAATCTCCTCTGTTATGGAGGTGGTTCTTTTTATCCTCTTCGGTATTCTCTCTCCCTCTCCTCCGCCGTGCTGGTTCTTCTATCCCCACCATTGATTCGTCGCGCCGCCGCCCCTTCTCCGTCGTTCTTTCTTGGATAAAGGATCTTGTTTCACATGTTGTTGTAGGTGCGTGAGAAAAACAAGGAGACCTGAGTTTGATGATATAACTTTTCATTAACTCAATTAGAATATGTGTTTTATAGTTTGATACTTTGATTAGCTTGTGTAATATCGACTGTAGATGTAATTAGTTGAATTATGTTAAGTATATTTTGAATCTTTGATAGTTTAACCGCTGACCTCAGCCGAGTCGATGGCTGAGCCGAGTTTTTAAACAATGGTTATGATTCTTCGATTTGTGTGCAAAGTTTTTTTAATAAGAGGAAAGTCAACTACAAGTTGAGTCACATTATGAAAATACAATTCAATATATATATATATATATATATATATATATATAATATAATTTAAAATTTCTAAAATTACTTTAGATAACGTTATATAATATTCACCAAAATACACTTTAAAAATTATGTGGGGTCCATATTTTCTTTTCTCTCTTATTTTCATATGGGTTCACATGGACCCCACACACTTCTTTTCTCATGTCGCATGAAAAAGCATATTTCATGCCATAGACAAAACAAGTGGGGGGCGATCACTTGTTAAAAAAAAACAAAAACAAAAAGGATAACACAAATTTTGATGTCTCACAAATGATAAAGTTATCTTTTATTGCATGAGAAAATAATTTTTCACATAAATAAAGTGGAAAATGTGTATCATTTTAAATGATGTAAAATTGTATTATTTTAAGTGAGAGAAAGAGATAGATAAATGAGGAGAGAGAGTGGACAAAAAATATAAAGGTATGAGTGTCACCTCTTTGTGAGAGAGAAATGACATAAGTTGTGTCATTTAAAAGGACAAACACTTTTTCCATAAATAAAAGTAAAACTTTTGGCATTTGAACCCTGACTCAAATCATGGCCCTCAAACAAGTGTTTTAAACTTTCGCCATGACAAGCAAGAGAGTTTTTTTATTCGTATTTAAGTGAGAGAAAGATGAAAAAAATGAGAAAACTTTAGGTGCAACAACTACACCCATGCTAAAAGGAAAAAGAATTTGACTTAAAAAAATTATAAAAAAAATAGGAGTAGCGATGGAAAAAAAATCCATTTTCAGTACGAGGGAGTACCGAGTTTGGTACTCCTATCACTAAAAAACTTTCCGAAAAAAATATTTACTCTATGTTATCGTAGCGATATGGATAAAAAAAGAAAAAGAAGAAGAAGAAAGAAATAATAGAGCATGTATAGCTTTATCTTTTATCTTTCTTTTTGTCTACCTGGTTAATAGAGCGGTCAAAACAAATTTGGCAGATTGGAGTGAGTATTATAACCTACTCTCAAAAGAGGGACACAGCAAGCTAACTCATTTTTAGGGTGTATTGATGATGGAGCAAGGTGAGTCAGTATAAAATATGTTCGAGCCGATGGCCAATCTGCTCCGCCCATCAATCGAGACGGAACAGATTGATTTTTTTAACTTATTTTCAGAAACAGGTGGTCGCCCACTTTGCCATCTCTATTTCTTAGGCATCAAATACTAGAATAGGCCGCACAGAGTTTGACTTACTTGGCAAAAAATAATAATAATAATCAAAATTTTGTAAATGATTTATTTAATTAAACACATCAGATTGAATTTTTTTCAACAAGTCTGAATTCTTGCTTAATACGTTGGATATTTATACATAAATTACACTGTCCAAGCAACTAACGAAGTTACTAGTGAGGTCAAGGTAGATAATGTCGGGGATACAAAACTTTGCAAATTATAACTCCGTGAACTTCTTTTAGCTTTAAATTTCAATACTTCTAGAACTTTTTAGTATCAGTCCACACCATTCATTGACAAGTTAATTAACCAAGAATTTACCAAAAAAAATTAACCAACCATTCATTGACAAGTTAAGTATTTGTTCTCTTTTCACCACAAAAAAAAAAAAAAGGAGTATTTGTTCTCATCCGGACGGGATCCCTTGGAAACTAAAAAAAAGTATATACTTGTCCACCCGTTGAAAAGTTTAAGCTCATTAACCTGTATACAATTTTACGCCCAATATTTTAGTCAAAAATAAGTTTGTTATTATATTTGAAGAATAATATGTTTCTCATGTTGTATTGTCTTATGCAACATTTAAAATAATTAGTGAGATCCAATAAGGAGAATAGAGAAAAACAAAAAAAATAAATTCCATCAATTTTTGTTTGTGCACATAAAATAAAATTATTTCATTAAATATGAGAGACATATTTTCCATATTTAAATACCTTATTAGAAAATAGGCCTTAAAGTAGTTTTAGATTTTTAAAAATCAGGCTAAGCCTTAGAAAAAAAGGTCTTTATTAAGGTAGCGGATCAGGCTTGAGCTTTAATCTTTAAAAACAAGCCAGCTCCATTTCACATAAAGCCCAGTCAGGCCCCCTATGTCACTCTCTCACTGAATCATAATGCTTCTCTTTGGGCTCACAAAATATGAAAGATCCGTAGGGTTCTTTTTGTTGTTCTTTCACAAATATATCCAGTTGGTAAGATGATTTATCGGCGCTAAACTCTATGTTAAGATTTTTGTTTTTGTTTTTGGAGAATACTCTATGTTAAGATTTAATTCAGCAATTAAAAGCACTATTACATATGTATGTTATACACATTTCTTTGGGACCAGGTGTTGGGTATAGAAATTATTATTTCAATTTGATGAAAATTTAAATTTTTTCTTTCGGGGGCAGGGAAGGGATGGGCCGGGCGGGCTGAAAGGGTCACACAACACTTATAAGTAAAAGCTTGGGCTACCTTTAAATGGGTGTAGACTTAAGCCTCATATTCTAAGAGATGTTGCAGCCCATATCCCTTATTTTGCTACCTTTTAAAAAAAAAAATTAATCACGACGCTATTTTGGTAGTTTGACATCGTAATAAAACCACATGCACTTGTCCTGCAATAAACCTGTTTTTTTTTTTCACGTATCTGCTTTATGTGTCAATTGAAACTGTCTAGTATAATTAGTGCCATGTCATATGCAGCCTATTCATTATTTACATATTATTTAAGGTATTAGTTTTTGGGTAATCTTTTCCTACACAAACATAAAAGTGGGTCAATCAATTCTTTTACTTTTATTTTATTTTAAAAATGGTGGACCCCACAATTGTTTGTCTCTATGACATGACCTAAGAATTTTCCTACAACATAATATTAGTTTTTCCCTTAATTTTTACATTAAAAATTTATTAGAGTGAAGAAAAAAAATTAGTGATTTAAGAATCACAAATAGATGAATGCTCCTGATATGGAAAAAAAATTTAGTGATACGAATAAACTGAATTTTCGGTGTATCTTTTTTTTTTTGGTGACAGGTGTATCTTTCATTTATAATGTGGTATGTGTCTTATTTATTGTTATAAAAAAAAAATTTATTTATTAATGATATATAAATTCATTCAACTCCGCCCATGTGTGCTTGCATGCATGGTCTGTCCCAAGCCAGGATAAAGGAGGAGGGTTGGCGTCAGGTTTTGCGAACCGGCCGTAAAAAATAGCTATATTTTTATGTGATGAACCTATATGATTTTTCGTTGGGGCGTACCCTTCATAGCGACGCGTTGCATCGGGCCCCGGGTGTAGCGAAAAATGGGCTAGGGTCCTTGCCACAAGGCAAGGCGCTGCATCGAGCCCGGGGTGCAGTGAAAAGTGGGCTAGGGTCCTTGCCCCAAGGCAAGGCGCCAGGTCTTCACCCGGATTTGGTGAGAAGTATGCCAGGGTCCCAACTCGCAGATGAGCGAGCGTGGCGGGCAAGCATAGCCCAGGGGTAAGATTTTATTTTTATTTTTTTAGGGTTAGAGTTAGTCAATTAAAAAAAAGTACGTACATAAATTTTAAAAAATGTTTTCAGTTGCTTTTGTATAAGATTAGTTTGTGTGATTAATATTATTATTTGGATAAATGTTAAAACGAAAAAAATTCTATAATTAAAAGAATAAAATTTATATAAAATTATAAGAAAATGAAGAGAGAAAGTGACTAAATGAGAGAAATTAAAAAAGTGTAAAAGGGAAAGCAAAAATAATTATAGAAGCAAACAAGTTTTCAAGTTGTATGATTGAATGTGTATATATATATATATATATATATATATATATATATATGTATGTATGTATGTATGTATGTATGTATGTATGTATCTATATATATATATATATATATATATATATATATATATATATATATATATATATGAGGTAGCATTCTTTAATACCGGTGTCAAATTTGAAATTTAACACCTCATATGATAACCGTTAGATAAAAAAAACAATGGTGTCACATGCTTACAAATCAGAGCCGGTGTCAAAGGATCCTTCATATATATATATATATATATATATATATATATATATATATAATATCACAAAAATAAAAATATTACATCTATCAAATGAACCACAAACTATCAACACACGAAAGTGAAAGATACCAAAATAATTTCACATAAAGAAAAAAAAAAGATTCTGGGAAAAAATTGCACAAAAAATTAACACGTTTCATGAAGAAAAAAACTATTGCTTTATTATGTTTTTTTTTTTTTTTTGTGAAGCTTTATTATGTTTTTAGACAGAGAGAAGTTCGTTAATTTTAGTGAAAAGTACACTTTAATACTTTATCAGAAAAAAATATCCTAATTAGGTAACACACATATATATATATGTGGCAGAATCTTTTGACATCAGTGTCAAATTTTAAAATTTGACACCAAATCTCAGCCGTTGATTTCCGCCAATCAACAAGTATCATTTATTGGAATTAATAATTAATTAAAAGTGTAATTCCCAATAAATGATAACCGTTGATTTATGGAGATCAACGGTTGGATTTATGTCAAATTTTAAAATTTGACACCGGTGTCAAAGGATCTTATCCTTATATATATATTGTACAAAAGGAGGGCATAAGCCCAAAAAGAAAAACTAAAAGGAAAAACTAAATACTTCCTATGGAAAGATTACTTTGGATGATCAGAAATGATTTCAATTGATTTTTTTTTATACTTCGATGTTTTTGTTTGTTTTATTCAAGCAGAATATTTTCTTCCTCATTTATTTTTTTCAACAATAAAGTAATAATTCATGAGGACCTTTTTAGAGGTAAACGATTTTTTTTTATCCCAGCAGAAAATACGATTCCTCTCAATCAAAAGCTACAGCAAAATCTTCTGTAGAAAATTGTTGTGCACGGTCAGCATCTCCCGTTGTTCCGCAAGTGTTTTTTGTTGTCATTTGTTCATGTAGAACCACAACAAAACATTCTACTTTGTGACTTCCTATAAGTTGGGATTTTTTTTTTCAAGCAAAATATTTGAATCCTTTCCCTCCACTCGTGTTACAAATCCTTTGGTGGAAAATCTTTCGCCATTTTCTGTCTCATCTATTGGCAGGTAATCTATGCTTCCTCATTTATTTTGTTTACAACAATATAGTAATAAGTTGTGAGGAATTTTTTTAAGTCACACTAATTTTAATCTTTTTTATTCCAGCAGACTGCATGATTCCTGTTCATCAAAAGGTACGGCAAAATCTTATGTAGAAAATCTTTCTCTACGGTCAGCGCTCCTGTTGTGACGTAAGTTTTTTTTGTACTCATTTTTTCATGTAGAACCACAACAAAACATCATATTTCGTGACTTCTTATAAGCTGAGATTGTTTTTTATAAGAGAATATTTGAATCTTTTCCCTCCACTGGTGTTACAAATCCTTTGGTGGAAAAACTTTCGCCATTTTCTGTCTCATCTATTGGCAGGTAAGTTTTGCTTCCTCATTTATTTTGTTTACAACAATACAGTAATAAGTTATGAGGAATTTTTTGAAGGCAGACTAATTTTAATCTTTTTTATCCCAGAAGACTGCACCATACCTGTTCATCAAAAGGTACGGCAAAATCTTATGTAGAAAATCTTTCTCCACGGTCAGCGTCTCCTGTTGTTTCGTATGTTTTTTTTTGTTCTGATTTTTTTATGTAGAACCACGACAAAACATCATACTTTATGACTGCTTATAAGCTGAGATTTTTTTTAAGCAGAATATTTGAATCATTTCCTCCACTGGTGTTACAAATCCTTTTGTGGAAGATATTTCTCCATTGCCTGCCTTCCCAGTTGGCAGGTAATTTTTCTTCCTTATTTATTCTTGACCACACAAAAAATTCTGACTTGGGACTTTTTAACATACATATTATATATATATATATATATATATATATATATATATATATATATTTATGTGAAATAGATAATACGCATGAAAATTCAAATGCTTCGCCTTCAATTGCAGAAGATGTTAATCATTTAAATCCATGTCAAGGTTCTATTTCATCTCAATAATTAATTGCTTTAAATTTATTCTATTATATATTTAGATATTTTTTGATATTTCATATATAATTCTGTTATTTTTAATTTAGGGTATTTTCTATTTTCTATTTTATGTTTTATCCTTTTTGTAGATGACGTACATGCTAGAATACGTCGCAAGACCGTAATCGTTCCGAAGAAAAATTGTAATAAATTTATAAATTCTCTCAATATCAACAAGATGTGTGATTTAAATGGTAATCTTTTTTAATTTATTTATTGTATCAGTGAAAGTTATTGTATAATTATAAAATGATTGCCTATCTAACATGTTAATTTCATTTGAATTGATTTGGATTATTAGGATGTAGGCGATCCTACTTTTGTTTGTCGGCATTGTGGAGCATTGATGTGGTATGAAGAGAGAATTCATAAAGATCGTAAAGCCCAGGCACCAGAGTTTAGTCTATGCTGTGTGAATGGAGAAGTTAAACTTCCTTTGTTAAAAACTGCTCCAGACACGTTGGTTCAACTGCATGATAACATGATATTTTCCTTCACCTCATTTGGAGGAAAAGTGGATAGATCAGTAAATCAAGGGTCTGGGCCTTACTGTTTTAGAGTAGGTGGGCAGGTTCATCATCTAATGGGTAGTCTTCTGCCGGCTAACTGTCAGACTCCAAAATTTGCTCAACTTTATATATACGATACTGAGAATGAAGTTGATCATAGACTGGGTTCTATAAGGCATAGTGCATTCAATTTTTTTCTTTGTTCCTTTATGTATTATATTTTTAACTATTTTATATAATTTTGCACTCAATTTTTTTAATATTACGTTTGCAGTTCCACCAACAAAGAAGATATGCTCGATCCCAATATCATTCAATCCTTGAAGGATATGTTAGATGAACACAACAGTATTGCTCAATCTTTCCGGTATGCCAGAGACCGATATAATGAAGACAACTTGAATGGTGTGAAGTTGAGGCTTATTCGAAGGCGTAGTAGTGATGGAAGAGCTTATAATCTTCCATCCGCATCTGAAGTTGCTGCTTTGATTGTTGGAGATATAGACGGCTCAATGGGTGATAGGGACATCATTGTTGAAACCCGAAATAGAGTTTTGCAGCGCTTAGATGTGCAACATCCGTTATACCTTGGTATGCAATATCCTTTGTTATTTCCTTACGATGAAGATGGCTACCATGATGATGTCAAGCGCAATATTGTTTCCAGTGGAAGAAAGAAACCTAGAGCCACTATCAGCATGAGAGAATTCTTTTCCTTTAGACTTCAAACAAGATCGGGAGAGTCTCAAATTGTCCACCACTCAAGAAGACTTTTTCAATAATTCTTGGTAAATGCTTACACTATGATTGAGCATGAACGACTAAGCTTCATTCGTCATAACCAAGATCATCTCAGAGCTGAGTTGTACCAAAATGTTATTCATGCATTTAATAGAGGTAAAGAAGCCGCAGCCAAAACTGGAAAACGTATCATAATACCTTCTTCTTTCACAGGCGGACCTAGATATATGGCGGAAAATTTTAAAGATGCTTTTGCAATTTGCCGTTGGGCTGGGTATCCTCATCTTTTTATTACAATTACATGCAATCCTAAGTGGCCGGAAATTTCGCTGTTCCTAAATGCTAGAAAACTAAAACCTGAAGATCATCCAGATATACTCTGCAGAGTGTTCAAATTCAAATTGGATCAATTGCTTAATGATTTAAGAAAGGAACATATTCTTGGAAGAGTTAATGCATGTATGTATGTTGTATTCTACCTTTTTTTTCTTTTAATTATATATATTTCACTAATTATACATGTTTGTGTGTTTAAATGTTACAATGTTTGTACCATTTAGTTTCAAAAGCGTGGACTGCCTCATTCTCACATCCTACTATTCTTGCACCCTTATGACAAGCTAAATAGTGGAATTGATATTGATAGATTGATTTCAGCAGAGATTCCTAATAAAGATACTCATCCATCCCTGTTTTCGGCTGTTAATAATTACATGATGCATGGTCCCTGTGGTCCCGACAATTAAAATTCTCCTTGCATGAAAGATGGAAATTGTTCAAAGAAATTTCCCAAGAACTTCTGCTCCCGTACTTTTATTGATAATGACGGATTCCCTCATTACAAGAGAAATAATGATGGTACAGTTGTCAACAAAATGGCGTTGAACTTAATAATCGTTATTGTAACGACCCAAAATTTAAATAATTAAAACAATGAAGTCGCCACCAATTTTATTTTCTTTGGAAAAATTGGAAAATCATTTATTGCAGACTGGTCTTTAAAATTATAGATCAAAGGTTCGGGAGTCTAATTATGCGCAGGGAAGGGTGGAAACTTAATCCCACTGCACCCCTGACACATCCGTTGCAAAACGGTGACCTTAAATTAATTGTGCGAATTATTAATAGCTTTTAAAAATATTTATTTTATCTCTTAAAAAAATAAAATATGATTAAGAAGAAGAATGAAGACTAAAATATTAAAATTTTATTTTAGCTTGACGAAAAGAGTTCCGCTCCGACGTATCCTCAGTGAGGAAATCAAAGCTACGTCGTTCTTAAAAAAACATTTTTGCGTGTTGATTGATTTTAATTTTTGAAATAAATCATTTTAAAGAAAATCATTGGAAAGTTTTGGCTTTGATGATTTGTATTGATTTCAATAATTTTTATAAATTTTACAATAAATTTCGCATCACCAAGCCGTCACGGCTAAAATAATCCGAAATGATAATTGCAAGATTAACAAGTTGTCTGAACTCAACTAATCCCTTTAAAAGTAATTCTTTTCATTGTGGTAAATTTTTATTACGAATTTTGAGCCACCAAGCCGTCACGGCTAAAATGAGTCAAAACAAAAATGTGGAGTTAACAAGTCGTAACGTCTCAGCTAACTCCTCTTTTAATTGATAGTTATTCTTTGTTTTCTAAATTAACCCAAAATCGACAATTTTAAATAGAAATTGTGATTGATTAGTTTTCGTTTATTATAACTAAACGGTTTAAAATCACCGCACTGTCACAGTCGAAATGATTCTAAAAATAATAGGATTAACAAGCTGTCACAACTCAGTTAATCCCCTTGCTATAATTATAATTATAATTTTAATTTGTCTCAATATTTAATAATTAAAATAAATAAAAAGAAGAAAAAACAAAATGTCATGAATAACAAAAGACATTGATAAGCTATAAAATTTATTGGAGCAGATAATTTGAGTATTTTACCATAACAATAACCATCTAATGATGAGTACCGTGAGATACCACACTACTTACTCTATTCAAATTTGGATATAATATATATCAATCAAAACAGTGACCAATACATAAATTAACGTGTGAAGTACCTGAAATTTACTAATCTATAACATGCTAAAATATTCATTTTTATAAGGATCAAAGGTGGATGTCAACATTGCAAAGTTAAAATATTAAAATATTTAAGTTTGAACACTGCATCGTGAATACATGAACTTTGCTAATCTATGATATGTTAACATATTCATTTCCAAAGATGCATATCAAATTAAAATATAGCAACATTTGTATAGAGAAAATGAAAACGTACGCAGACCAAGGGAAGTTGGGATTTGCTAACCTAAAAATATTATTATAATCTTTCATAAGAACCAAAAAGTGAATAGTGCAGTGCTTGTGTATATTTCTAAAAAAACGATGTAACAAATCGACAGGTGTACACGGTGGATGCAATATCACATGACAGCACTATTATCTCTTTATGGATGTAATTATTTTAATTATTCCTTTAACACCTGATATTTGCATATTAGTTAATTGTATCACATATTATAAACACAAGAAAGAAAACACTAAGGACAAAACTAGTGAATCGATATCAGTCTATAGCCTCCACATCACAAATGCAACAAGTAGAATAGACCAAAGCACATTCGCCCATATAACATACGGTTAGGATAGAGAGATAATATACCAACATTGCGTGTGACGATCTGGGTTATGGTTCGCGGCAATGGGTAAAGTCCAAGCAGCGAACAGTGATGAAGATCTTCTGCGATGACCACTTGTAATGGCTTTCCTTGGTGATGGTAACGGTGAGATCTGCAGAAGTTAATGGCAGGGGTATGATGGAGGTTGTGGTCTTTGTTTTTGACAAAGAGGGGTATGTAGTGGCTGGTGCTTTCTAGTGACACTGTACAGAGAGGATGGTGGTGTTGATTGTGGCTTCCCCCCCCCCTTTTGATGGTTTTCCTCTCTTCTTTATAACAGTTGTCTCTGCCTTATGTGCTTGCTCTGAGCTGTGCAAATTGCACACTGCTATCTCTTTTTCTTTAAGCAAAGATTCTAATTTGATATCTATTTTGAGGATAATATCCGTGGCTCTTTTTCTGTTCTCAAGTTTTTGCTTGATCCATTTGTAGTTCACCCATTAAATTTTTTTGTCTTAACGCCTGGCTGCTTTGCTTTGTACAGACGACTTGTCGTTACTTTATGTGATGTTGCTTGCTGCTCTCTTTTTGTTTTTGTTTTACTCTCTTGTCTACTTCTACTTATTTGTTTTTTTTTAAATAATAGCTAATTACAAATTATAAAAAGCAATATTTTCTCATTTAATTTTCCTTTTTTAAAATCATTTTTTTCTTTTATTTTAAGAAAATAAAGGTTCACAATTTAGATTTTTTTTATCATTTTTAAATATTTGAGACAAAATTGGGTGTTCAGAGTTATGTTGTGCCGTATAATGCAAAACTTCTTTTAAAGTATCAAGCTCATATTAATGTTGAATATACATGTCAAAGCAAGGCCATTAAATATCTTTTTAAATATATTCATAAAGGAAATGATCGAGTGACAGCTGCGATCCATCATTCAAATTCAGTTTGCGACAACACTTGCACGAATGATGAGATTAAAATGTTTTACGATTGCAGGTACTTCAATTCATATTAAATTGTTTTATGTAATGTTTATGCATCATTATTTTTTGACCTATTCTAAGATTCAATGCTTATTTCTTACAGGTATGTCTCTGCATGTGAAGCAGCTTGGAGAATTTTTGGATTTGATGTTCATTGTAGATACCCCTGTTCAGAGATTGTCATTTCACCTACCCAATCAAAAGAGCATTGTTTTTAGTGTTAGTGCTTCAATATCTGATATAAAGACAAGGGCAGAATCTAGAAGATCAATGTTCGAGTCTTGGATGGAAGCAAACAAAAAATTTCCGGAGGGGAGGGCTCTTACTTATGTTGAGTATCCCACTTATTTTGTTTACAAAGAAGATACACATGAGTGGCATCCAAGAAAAAAGGATTTTCTATTGGAAAAATAAATCGATTTTTTGCTAATAATGGAGAAGATTCCTATTTGCGACTCCTGCTTACTTTTCAAAAGGGTTGTATGAGTTATGACGATTTGCGAACAATAAATGGAGTGTTTTTCCCTTCATTTAAGGATGCATGCTATTCTTTAGGACTTTTAGACGACGACAATGAGTACATTGATGCAATTACAGAGGCAAGTACGTGGGGCTCAGCTGCCTATCTTCGATATCTGTTTGCTCTATTGTTTTTTACCAACTCCATGACCAAACCCGAAAACGTTTGGGAAAAGTGTTGGAAATTCCTATCTGACGATGTCCTTTATATGCATAGGAAAAGCATCGGACGTCAAGGTACATATTATGTGTATGTTTCATCCATTCATTAGTATACATTCTTCCGTCCAAATGAAAAAAACAGATAGTAATTACATTCCAGATAATATTTTACTGTCGTGTTTTTTTTTCTCTTTTGTATTTTTTCTTTTTCTTTTTTTATTTCTTATGCTTTTTGTTTGATGTGGATTCAGATGCGGTTATTACGGAAGAGTCTATAAAAAATACAACACTTGCTGAAATTGATAAGGTACTGCAAAACAATGGGAGATGTCTTTCTGATTACCCATCAATGCCTCGCATCAGTGGTGAATCTTTACTTCATGTCCAAAATAGATTGGTGCTTGATGAGTTACTTTATGACAGATTTTCTATGATGGAAGAGCATAATAGACTAAAGAATTCCTTGACTGATGAGCAGAGAAATGCTTATGAAAACATCGTTTCAGTAGTTTCGGCTGATGCAAGGGGTTTGTTTTTTCTTTACGGTTTTGGTGGAACGAGAAAAACATTTATTTGGAATACCCTGTCCGCTTTTTTTAGATCAAATGGTGAAATTGTACTTAATGTTGCTTCTAGCGGAATTGCTTCTCTTTTGCTTCCTGGAGGATGAACTGCGCATTCTAAATTTCGTATTCCCATTCAAATCACTGAAGATTCAACATGTAATATCACTCAAAATTCTCTTCTTGCCGAGTTGCTGGCAAAAACAAAGTTAATTATTTGGGACGAAGCCCCAATGGTACATCGATTTTGTTTTGAGTCCCTGGACAAAACACTGAGAGATATTCTTAGATTTTCTGATAGTAGATGTGTTGATAAACCATTTGGTGGAAAAGTCATTGGTCTGGGAGGTGACTTTCTGCAAATATTACCCGTAATTCCTTATGGCAGCAGACAACAAATAGTCAATGCAACAATTAATTCTTCTCATCTTTGGTCCCATTGTCATTTATTGACTTTGATCAAGAACATGCGACTTACTTCTGAAAATGAGATTAAAAATTATGCGAAAATAAAGGATTTTTCCGACTGGCTCCTTAAAATAGGAGATGGTGATCTTGGAGATAATATTGATGGAGAATCTATGATAACAATTCCAGATGAATTATTAATTGAGGAATCAGAACATCCACTGTCAGATTTAGTTGATTTTGTGTACCTGAATCTCTTGGATTATATTAAGGATGCTACATTCTTCAGAGAACGTGCAATTTTAACTCCTAAATTGACAGATGTTGCTATGATAAATGAGCTCTTAATGTCTTTGATTCCGGGTGAAGAAAAGACATATTTCAGTTCAGATAATGTCTTGAAACAAGATCGTAATTCTCGAATTGAAGATGACGAGTTCTCACATGAAATTTTAAATACCTTCTCCTCTTCCGGAATTCCTAATCATAAATTAATGTTGAAGGTTAATGTGCCGGTTATGCTATTGAGAAATATTGATCAGTCAAGAGGTTTATGCAACGGCACAAGATTGCTTATTTCAAGATTAGGCAACCGTGTTGTTGAAGGAACTGTTCTTACCGGAAGCAATATGGAGAAACTGTGTTAATCCCTAGAATGATGATGAGCCCTTCATGTCATTCATTTCCAGTACATCTCCAAAGAAGACAATTCCCACTAGTTGTTTCATTTGCCATGAGTATCAACAAGAGCCAAGGACAACCTCTTTCGCATGTGGGCATTTATCTCACTAGGCCCGTCTTTACTCATGGGCAATTATATGTGGCACTTTCACGAGTAAAAAGCAAACAAGGATTGAAGATATTGATACTTAATGATAATGGTTGTGTTACAAATCTTACATTTAACATCGTCTACAAGGAAGTATTTCAAAGATTAACTAGTTTATTACCCGTGCTGATGCACGGGGAAGAAAATCAATTTGTTTGTCTTGTAAAACTTTCCGTAAATTTAAAATCAATATTATGAATAATATTTTTTTGTTAAATATAAGAGCATGATGTAGGAATAAACAAAAAAGATATATCTTTATTTAAACTCTAATTAAATAACCATGTTGAGCTACACTATAAAATATATTGACATATGCAGGTAACAAAACATGTATTTTAACACGATGATGATAATATAAAAATTAATAATTAATAAAGACTTAATTAAAATTCAAAATATCCAAGTGATTTGCAACTTAATATAATGTATTTGTAATAAAAAAATTTAAATGTTGTGCTTGATATCAAGGTAATAAAAAAGATGCGTAACGTATACTTGCAAAAGTTATAAAACTCATTCCGCGATTCACTCGTAACGCAACACATAAAAATATATTGTTGCATTTTATCTTGTCATGTAGTCATTCAAAAATTACAAAATTTTACTCATCTTCTTTTAGTATTTTTCAGAGTTGAACTTTCATTTAGAAAGATCAAATTTATAAAGTAATAATACTTACATATTTTTTTGCAAAGATTTGTGTAGTTAGGATTTGAAATTTTTCAAATTCGTATTTACAAAAATTAAAATCAGAATTAGGAATTTAATTATAAAAGAAAAAGAGAAATTTTTTAATTTAATTTTAAAAAAATGTTGGCGGGCTGGTCCTCCGGACCGAGTCTAGTTTGCAACCTCTAATTGTCAGCATTATATATCAGCATGTAATACATTATTATATTTATCCATATAAAAAATTATTATAGTTGCATTTAGGTTTTTATATTTTATCTCATAGATGAACTTTCATTTATTACAACAGATTTACAAAATAATAATAAATAATTATTTTTTGCAACGATTTATGTCGTTAGCATTTGAAATTTTATAATTTTGTATTTACAAAAATAAAAATCAGATTTACGAACTTAATTATTAAAGAAGAAAGATGAAATTTTAATTTAATTATAAAAATATGTTGGTGGGCCAGCCCTGCGGGCCGAGACCCAGTTTGCCACATCTAACTATCAACATATAATAGGTTTTTATATTTATCCACACAAAAAGTTCTTATAGTCGCATTTAGATTTTTATATTTTATCTCAAATATGAACTTTCATTTATTACAATCACATCTAAAAAATACTATTGAACAATTATTTTTTGCAAGAATTTGTGTCGTTAGTATCTGAAATTTTACAAATTTGTATTTACAAAAATTAAAATCAGATTTATGAATTTAATTATAAAAAAGGATGAAATTTTAATTTAATTATAAAAATATGTTGGTGGGCCGGCCCTGCGGGCCGAGGCCCAGTTTGCCACATCTAACTATCAACATGTAATAGATTTTTATATTTATCCATAAAAATTTTTCTTATAGTCGCATTTAGGTTTTTATATTTTATCTCAAATATGAACTTTCATTTATTACAATCACGTTTAAAAAATAATAATGAACAATTATTTTTTGCAATAATTTGTGTCGTTAGTATTTGGAATTTTACAAATTTGTATTTACAAAAATTAAAATCAGATTTATGCCTTTAATTATAAAAAAGGATGAAATTTTAATTTAATTATAAAAAATATGTTGGTGGGTCGTTCCTCCGGGCCGATGTCAGTTAGTCACTCTAACTATTAGCATCTAATAGATTTTTATTTATCCACATAAAAAGGCTTTTATAGTTACGTCTAAATTTTTATATTTTATCTCACACATGAACTTTCATTTATTACAATTATATTTACAAAATTTAAAAAAGAAGTAGGATATTAATGCACTTCTCTGCCACTTGCATTTACCATTTTCCAACATTATGATTGGAACAATGCAGCATTACAAATAAGCCATTGAGACAAAGCCAAAAAAGTCAGACGTATGAAGAAGGCAACCATCTACCTTCATATTGAAATATGGAGTTAAATTTCAAGCATTTAAATGTCAGTTTACAACATTTCTAATTTCAAACTGACTTGTAAAAAAAAAAGGCTTTTTAACAATTCCCATATAAAAGATAGTGGGAATTTAATACAGTTGTCTCCCACTAAAAGATGTTGAATTATTTTTCCACCTATAACAACTTCAAATTTCAAAATTTAAAAAAGAAGTAGGATATTAATGCACTTGCCTGCCACTTGCATCTACCATTTTCCAACATTATGATTGGAATAATACAACATTACAAATAAGCCATCGAGACAAAGCCAAAAAAAGTCAGACGTATGAAGAAGGCAACCATCTATCTACCTTCATATTGAAATATGGAGTTAAATTTCAAACATTTAAAGGTCACTTTCCAATGTTTCCAATTTCAAACTGACTTGTAAAAAAAAAAAGGCTTTTTAAACAAAATCTATAATAATAATTTCATATTAAATGTTTAATTAAAAACATTATAGT
Organism: Gastrolobium villosum; assembly: GCA_032173675.1. Lineage (NCBI taxonomy): Eukaryota > Viridiplantae > Streptophyta > Magnoliopsida > Fabales > Fabaceae > Gastrolobium > Gastrolobium villosum. The sequence goes on along the minus strand of JAVKPL010008508.1, from coordinate 127,284 downwards.
TTTTGCGAGTTAAATTTAATTATATAAGAAACACGTTTTGTAAATTAAAAAAATATTTTAATTTATATAAAAATATATAATGTTAACCAAAGAAATGGTAGAAGCATTAAAATAATACAATTTGTAAAATAACATAAACTAACGTAATTTACCTTAGAAAATAACTTCGAAAAAAAAAATTCACTACAAATGAAACGTTTATTCCTCATCGACTAACCCTCTAAAAAGGTACATGCATTAATTGGATCATGAAATACATAGTTATATGCATGACGTTTCACTTCTCCGTGTCAGCAATTAAAGTATTTTATATTAATTTTACATATATTTTAAAAAGTTATTTTTTCTCTTTTAATTTATAATTTAATATTTTTTATATTGGTTATTACATGTTCATCTAATAGAAGAACAATTTGAGAAGATGATGAAGATAAACAGACAGAGAAGAAAATAAACATGTGCACAAAAGCTAATTATTAAATGAAAAGACCCAGTAACACATATCCTATTTATACACAAAATAATTTCATTTTTTAATAATTAAGCCCAATAGTGGAATATTAATAGGATCAACAGTTACCTATGCAAAAAGTAGTGCAATATTAACGATGAACTCTTTTCCCACCTTTCAGATTAAATTTTGAATTTAAATACTTTTCAATCTAACAATCGAAAAAGTAATGAAGGACAGAGCGACACTTCAGCAAAGTTTAAGATATTCACTAATTATATATATATATATATATATATATATATATATATATATACATACATACATACATACATATATATATATATATATATATATATATATATATATATATATATGAGGAGAGATCATTTGATTCCAGAGTAAGACTTATAAATCTTACTCCTCATCACAGCCCTTGATTTCCGTCCATCTAACGGTTAAATTTTGAGAAATCATATTAATTAATTAATTATTAATTACATTAAAAATGACAATTGTTAATTTTCGTCCATCAACGACTAAGATGAGGAGTAAGACTTAAAAGTCTTATTCTGGAGTCAAAAGAACTCTTCCCTATATATATATATATTTATCTCAATTTAAAACATTTTATAATTTTTATAATTTTATTCATTTTCAAAATATATATCCAATATAAAAGTTTTTTTTTTTTTTTGAATACCCAATATAAAAGTATCCAATATAGAAGGAATGGGCGAAGCAGACTTCCCCTCCTCTTTGTCATGAAAGCGCAAAGCTCTAGTTGATGATAACTTCCAATCTTTGTGGTAGACCCACAAAATTGTCGGTTGGTTAAAATTCGTTGTCCACTTTTCATTTGATTATTTTACTTTTTCTGATTTTCTGCATTACAAAACAGTTATATTACTTAATTATGTGAACAATTTCAATATCAAAAAATAAGTATTGTTTTAAAAAATATACGTTTTGAATAATTATATGTAGAGTTTTACTAAAATTATGATTTACAATGTGCAATTAATTGTGATATTAAATATTTATTTTTAATTATATTTAATTCAAGTTTATTACTATGGAAATTATGGTGCGTGCTGTTATTATAACAATTTTTTTTTTGACTTTTAAGAATGTCTTGTGTTAGAAGGCAACGAAATATAAGGACGTGTTGTGAAACTCTGACTGTAATCATAGCTCCGGAATATTAATAGGGTCAATAATTACTATGCAAAAATAAGTGCAATATTAATGATGAATTCTTTTCCCACAGTTTAAATTTTGAATTTGAATACTTTTTCACCTACCAATGCAAAATGTAATGACATATTATCACACCCTTTTTACAATTTTTTTTGCGAAAAATAAAAGATTTCCAAAAGAGGCAATTTTTCAAATTCTTCTCAAGTGTGAACACAAAGCTGAAATGAAGGACAAAGCGACACGTCAGCAAAGTTTCCAATGTTGGGATTAAGATTATATATATTAAGATACAACACGTCATCAAATATATTTTGCTGTTAAAATTTCCGCGGTTAAAAATATCTTAAAGGTAATGTTTGGTTAAAAATGTTATACACAGATAGACTCAAATTTAAATTTAATAATTATAAGATTTAGTTTTATTTTATTTGTTTGTAACACTATTTAGATTCACTTTATAATACTTACCAAAAAAAAAGATTCACTTTATAATTTTATATACATAATTTTAAAAAAATCATATATTTATTTTGACATGTTAGTTTGTTCTCTTTTTAGTACATGAAAAATGTTTATAATCGTAGGAAAAAAATGACTACGAATGTTATGTTAAAAAAAACGACGACAGCAGCAAGAAAATCGCAACGGAGAAAAAAAGATTTTAAAACGAAGATGAACAGCAGCAAGAAAATCGCAACTGAGAAAAAAAATTAAAACGAAGACGAACAGCTGCAAGCAAATAAAAAATGACGAACAAAAAGATTGTGCACTGATAAAAAAATGACGAACAGATAAGAACAGAAAGGATGTGGTTTTGCTCTGATACGGAAGCTGAACAAAAAACAGTAAGAACAGGAGAAAGAAGTAGATGTCAAGATAAGTGAACGACTAAAAAATGAGAAATGAGAAGGCGTGTAGGTTTTGTTTTAACAATCTCAATGGACAAAGTAGGTGAACATTTAATTGAGTTTTCAGTTTTTGAAATTTAAAATTTAAAAACAATTGTGAGTTGTGTCCCAATAAAATGAGAATAAATCTGCACCATTAACTAAATTTATTTAATCATTTAACTAAACCAATGCATAAAAAAGGTCATCATTAAATGAGTTGTCAGCATTCAAAATTTAAAAATCAAATTTTGAATTTCAAAATTTAAAATCTCGAAATTTAAAGAGCATTCAGATATATTTATTGACTTGTTTGCCACCAACACTAATAAGCGATCTCTACCATTGACTTAAAGTAACAAAACATATCCATTGAAAATAATATATATTTTTTTTGTATTTATTATATTACCATATTACCATTAAAGGAAACTTTTTAAAATTGTGTAATGTGAACACAAAGATGAAATTGAACCACAGCGTGACACCTCATCAAGGTTTCCAAAGATTGGAATTCCTTTATAATATAAGATGTAGTTGATTTGATTATGTTTAGATGCATTTTTTGCAATGTAAGCAAAAAATATGACTCTTACATGCTTATTTGCTTAAGGTGCCCTCAAATCCCGTTTAGACAACATTTTTTTTTGTCCTAAATAAAAATTAATCCTTTTTTTCCTGATAGTATTACTTTTGTCTGTTAACATATTAGTGTAATTTATTTAATGAGTTTTTGCCTTCTATATCGCATGCACAAGGAACGGAAATCTTATAACAAATGACATATTTGGTAACTGTTGATTTTTAACTCCATATTTGCTTGGTGTTATTATACTATAAGTGGTATGTTTTTTTATTTTTATATCCTTTCCTCATGTTAACAATGTGCGGTATAACGTATTATGATGTTTTAGAATGCAAAAGTAATTGATCCCTCCTAATAGCAGATCTTTATTTGTTGTTGATATTTACAAAGTTCTGTATCAGTGCCGTAGTTTTTCCCATCTGAAATATAGAACAAAATAGTAACACAGTTTTTTTATAATTATAAAATTTGCAGTGCGATTAACTAACCACGACAGACGATAAAATTTTTAATTTTTTTCCTCCGTGCATCGCACGGGTAATACGTTATTTTAAATCCTAATCCAATTTGTCTTATAGTATAAGTGGTATTTTTTTTTTATATCCCTTCATCATTTTAACAATGTGTAGTATAACGTATTATGATGTTTTAGAATATTTTTCCTCTGTGCATAACGGACGATAAGTTTTTTAATATTTTTCCTCTGTGCATCCCACGATTAATACACTATTTTAAATCCTAATCCAATTCGTCCCGAAAGTAACATCTAAGCGGCGATTCTCTCTATTCACTCCCCAAAAAGGCGCGTGAGAATTATCACTCAATTACTTCGAACATAAACTAGAATATTTTGGGTATATATCCTTTAAATAAAAAAGAGATTTTATTCCCACTGGGTAGTGTTTGAGCCTTCGGGTCACTCTTGTTCTCGGTCGTTGTTAGGGTCTGCGGATCGGTGAAGCTCAGTCGTGCCGGCGCGAATTACGACGCTGTTCGTGGCGGCGACCGAATTGCGTTATCGGTGACGAAGATGAAGGTTTTCGTGAAGACTCTGAAAGGATCTCACTTCGAAATCGAAGTGAAGCCCCAAGATACGGTATGCTCTCCGAAACTCCTTTTCTCATTTGGATTTCCATCTGAATTTCCGTTTTTATTTTATTTTATACCTTTCGCTAATTGCGCTTCGTTCTTGGATTGTCTGAGAAGTTTCGGCTCCTCCGGTGTGCGAGAGCCTGAATTTGAGTGTTGATTAGGGTTTAATGTTTCGCTCGTTCGATTTGTTATGAATTTTGATGTCAATTTGAGATTTTTAATACTTAAATGTGAATTCTGCTTTTCAAAGTGATAACTTGGATGTGGATTATGGAATATGCTGTGTAATGATATAACACTGGTATCGTCACTGGAACATTCTCTACCTAGACAGACTCTTTTATTTTTTATTTTATTTTTTTTAAAAGCTTTTATCTTGTGTTTCATTGCTTGTGGGATATTGCGGAATACCACTAGTGGCAAAGTGTTTGCTGATGCTTCTCTGGATTCTGATTTTAGTGGCAAAGTTTGGAATTATGGAGACATGATAGTGAATAAGTTCCATATTCACACTGTTTGGAACATCAATTAATAGGAATATCAAACCAGTTTATGCTGTAATAAGAAATATGGATAAGTACTAGCTCCGTCTTCTGACTGCTATTCATATCCATGGCAATTTCTATAATTGAGCGTATCTGACTTGCATATATTGCTACAACTTAGACTTGCATCAATGTGCGTTTTTGGTCTCTTTCAAGTTTCTGATAGTTGAATTTTTCTAAATGCTTTAAACTAGCCAAATGTGGTGTTCTACTGCTACAAATGTGTCAACGCTCCATCTTTTAATAATATAGGTTTCATGATTCACTTCTACTATGTTCTGCTTTTCCTGAACTGAAATAATTAGTCTGCTACTTTAGTTGTAATTATAAATATTCTTTTCAGGTCTCTGAAGTGAAGAAGAATATAGAAACCGTTCAGGGTGCAGAAGTCTATCCTGCTGCACAGCAAATGCTAATTTTTAAAGGGAAAGTTCTTAAGGATGGTACTACATTGGAGGAAAATGAAGTAGCTGAAAATAGTTTCATTGTAATTATGCTATCAAAGGTAAACTTCTTTTCTTTCTTGAAAGGTACACCGTCTTTGAACTTGTCAAAATATATTCCATTATTTTGTTGCATACATAGTTGTTTAAATTTTATGGACTCATTCTGTTTTGCAATAATTATTTGGTTGGTTGCTTGGTGTTTGGAATTGAAAACTATAATTTGAAGTGGTTAAGAACTGTCATAAATTGAGGATTTCCCCAGTTTCCCATGGGTCTCTGGTTTTGTCGACTTAGACATAATTGGATGATGAGCCCTTGTATTCCAAAGACAATGTATGCATTCTTGGGTATACATCCACCCTATCATGACTGGAGTTATTTATTTAACTTAAATCAGCAAAAAATCATGCTTAAATCAACATGACAGCATTGTTACCTTTTTAATTTTTAATGCCTAGTGTATTCATTTATTCTGTACTGAATTAGAACTGTGTGCTTAAAATATGCTAGAGTAAGAACACACCTGGTGAAGGATCTACTACTTCAACTGCACCTTCAACGAAGGTGAGAATAGTTTACTATGTTTTGAATATTGTTAATGTTACTATCATTTAGGCTATTATCTTTTCTTGGATATAGTAAGACAAAAGGATATTCCCATTTCCATGTTCTTAAAATATGTATTGATTGCAGGCCCCACAGACAAGTTTAGCTCCTACTTCAACCCCCCCTGTGTCAGTAGCACCTCAAGCTCCTGCTGCAGCTGGAGCACAGTGAGTGACTGATTTTTCATTGCAGTTTCTTGAGTTTGGAAAAATTTTAGTTTTAACTATTTTGACATGTAATTCATGCTGTCTGAACTCCGAATCTTCGTTTCAATTTGACAGGCCTGCTTCTGTTACTGCACATGCACCTGCACCTGCGCTTGCGCCTGCGCCTGCGCCTGCACCTGCACCTGCACCTTCACCTTCACCTCCTCCAGCTCCTATATCTTTGGGCACTTCTGTGTAAGTATTCTCTTTCCTGTGATGTTTGGGATTTGGAGTTTACAGTCCCTGTAATTTTTTGTATTTTGAAAGATTGGAAACTCTACAATTCTCTTGATTCTTCTTAAAATTTGTTCTTAAAAGTAACTTTTTCGAAGCAGGGAAGGGTCTGATGTCTATGGGCTGGCGGCATCCAATCTGGTTGCTGGAAGTAACTTGGAGGAAACAATTCAGCAAATTCTGGATGTGGGTGGAGGGAGCTGGGATAGGGATACTGTTGTCCGAGCTCTCCGAGCTGCCTACAACAATCCTGAGAGAGCTGTTGAATATTTGTATACAGTATGTGTAGTTTAGATGTTAAGTTTCTTACTTACTGATACTTAGCAGCTATATTTGTCAGTTGCTTGTTTTTTTAATCAGTTTAGCACCGCTGCTATTTTGGAGGAAGTTTACCTTTGTATCTGTGGTTTGAATCTTACATGATATTATCTTGCTTTCTTTCTTTCATTTTCTCTTTTTAATTAAAATATCATTTATAAATTTTAGGGTATCCCTGAGCAAGCTGAAGCTCCAGTTGTGGCCCGAGTGCCTGCAAGTGTACAACCTGCTAATCCTGCAAATGCTGCTCCACAAGCGGCACAAGCGGCACAACCGGCTCCTGTTACCTCAAGTGGACCTAACGCTAATCCTTTAGACCTCTTTCCCCAGGTAAGCTATTGCACTTTTTTTATTGATGAAAAAATTGGGAGATTTTTATTTATTTTTTGTGTGATATTCTTAACTTTTTGTAACAGGGCCTCCCCAATGTTAGTTCTGGTGCTGCTGGTGCTGGCTCTTTAGATTTTCTTCGCAACAGTCAACAAGTATTTTTTATATTTCCCTGCTCGCTCATGTACACTGAATTTGTTACTTCATAGGCCTGTCTTAACTAGATTCTTCGATTTTGTTCATTTGCATTTCAGTTCCAAGCATTGCGAGCTATGGTGCAGGCTAATCCACAAATATTGCAGGTTTTCTTCTTTGCCTAAATAGTGTATCCTATATACTCTTCTTCATGGTTCCCTTATTCTTTTTCTTGCTGCAGCCTATGCTCCAAGAGCTTGGCAAACAAAATCCTCATCTTATGAGATTGATTCGAGATCATCAGGCTGACTTCCTTCGCCTGATTAATGAACCCGTAGAAGGTGGCGAAGGGTGAGATATCATCTTTAGCCGTTCTTTGCAAAAAAAAAAAAATTCTTTTAGTTTGTGTTTAGATGGGAGGGGATGTGTAGTCCTTTTACCTATCCATTTATGTCCTGTGGCTTAATTTTTGCTGTTAATATGCTCTTAGGAACATATTCGGGCAGCTGGCTTCCGGCATGCCACAATCAGTAACTGTTACCCCTGAGGAGCGCCAAGCAATTGAACGTGTAAGTTTGACCTCTTGCCTATATAAAGCATTTTGAATGATAGACATGTTTCCTTGTCCGAAGCCTATAAGGATAATGAAAACTTCAGTTTCATTTAGAACTACCTAAACCTACCTGGTGCCTTTTCTTGATGTCATCCCTTAGTCCTAACATTAAAGCGTTATATCCGTGTTTTTTTTTTTTTTTTTTTTGGCATTATTTATCATGTTCACTTATTAGGATGTTATACATATGGTGACCGAGTCTGTCAAGAATAATAGTAGTTGTCCATATCTTATGTTCACAACATACGCAAACTACTATAGGTAGCTCCATTCAGGTGGACGATTCATTTGAAACTTAGTGGATCTAACTTTTAACCAGGCTTTAAGCATAACTTGTTCAAATTTGGTTCCTCTACTGTTCCTCGGAAACAATCGGGGTATTGTTTTAACAATGAGTATCTCTTTTCGTGGGTGAGCGTCACATAAAAAATGTTAAGAATGGTATTTCTGGAAAGGCCCCTGCTGTTACGGAGGTGCACCGGGGGTTAACTTGTTAACAAGTTCCTATGTAGTTAATAATTTGTGATTTTTATTTTCTACCACAGCTTGAAGCAATGGGTTTTGATCGTGCAATCGTATTGGAGGTGTACTTTGCTTGTAATAAAAATGAGGAATTGGCTGCCAACTACCTTTTAGATCACATGCATGAGTTCGAGGAACAATAGATCTCCTTTTCAAATGGTAAATTATTTCTTGTTATCTCTTCTTTCAATGGGTCTTTGTTATACTCCATATTATTTCCCTTGTATTTCCTCTCCGTCGACGGTTTTTCTCAGTATTCGTATAAATAGTCGCTTGCCTTGTATTATTGGTTTATTGTGCATCCTTTTTACATGTATTATTAGTGTGAATCCTTTTAAATACCCCTATCGGCAAGTCAATAGATGGCAAACTTGCTAAAAGTTGAGATTGGAATCATTTAAAACTACAAATGATTTATAATGAGCTGAATTGAAATAATTTAAAATTAAATGTCATGTTTGGTTTTTATTATAAAAACTTGGATTTGCCTTGATTTAGGAATTATGTTTGGATTTCGTTAAAAATGAGTTTGATGTAATTGGATTTTTTTTTATTTTTACACTTACAATGTAATATTCCTAAAGAACCGGATTATGAATTGAATTATACCGCATGAAAAGAATAAATATATATTTTTTAATCGGATTAATAATCAAATAAATTTATGCTAAATCGGTTCAATAATTGAAGCATTTTGTTCGAATTAATTTCGGAAGCAAAATAACGTAAGCCATTTTTTTTTTCTTAATTATTTGCATGCTTTTAATTTCCCCCTCTTTAAAATTAGTTTCGAAAAAGAAATTGGTTTTTAGTTGAGCCATTAGAACCAGTTCCATTTCTTTGAAATAAAACAAGTTAAATTATGCTCATCCCTATTGTAAAGCATGGTTATTATATTTGAAAGATAACGAAAATTAATAAGGATAAAATAGTTTATATTTTTAAAACTGAACTAAATTCTATACAATTATCATATTTAACATATTTTTTAAATCTAAATTTATAGAAAAGTATGATATGTTAATTATCAGACTTTTTATTTTTGTTAATACTGAAAAATCAAGATCTAATTTATAAATGAAATTCAAGCTTTAGTTTTTCTTATGTTGCGAACGCACTTATAAATCGGATAATTTTGTTTTTAACAGGGCCTAATGGGAATATCCGAATATGGGATATTTTTTGCCTTGCCTTCAAAAAATACACATTTTACTGAAAATATGTTCTGAGTGGTGGTAAGCACCTTTTCTTAGAGCCAGTTTGTTTGCATTTCTAAAAAAAGTAATTTTTATCTCCTTCCTATTTTAGAAGTCTTTTTTACAAAAGTTAAAGTTATTTATATTTTTATAAAAATATTTAGTTTTTGAAAAAAATATTTGGTTTTTGACTTCTATTTTTTTAGAAGTTAAAATTTTTAGCTTATGGAAAAAGTAAGTTGTTGATTTTTTTTTTGTGACTTCTATTTTTTTCAAAAACAGTTATTCAAATGAACGAAAATTGAGAAGTGTTTTTTTCAAGAAAAAAAATAACTTTTGGAGGAAAAAAAAGCTCATCCAAACAGGCCCTTATTCTATAGCTACGCCTATTGTGTCAAGTTGGCTTTTTAATTAGAGTCCCAACAAGAGGATGTTGGAGCACTTTTATTGGTTGATCGCACCGTTGCAAGTTCGTAAATTATATATTAAGCGAATTGATGTCGAGATGCACACTTAAGTTGAACTATATAGACGTATAGTTGATTCCGCTGTTTATTTTATGTTTCTCACTCTTCTGTGATGATGCTTTTTATGTTGTTATCATTATTATTATATATTGTGTATAGCACTATTTAAATAATTTTTTATTCAACGGATGAGCCACGGCAGAAGTGGGATTGGGAGAGGGAAAATGTGATGGGAATGAGACAAAATATATTAGTGGGATTAAAATCGCTTATTCGTTGCAATTTTCAGAGCTCTGCCAATAAAATTATCTCATCAAACCTATTCACTAGAAATTATGAGATTAGGGTTAAAATTTATAAATATTTCACAGAATTATACTTTTGTGATACTTTAATTTTTTTATAATATTTTTTTTAATTAAAAATTAATATACTTTGGCTGTCTTTTAAAAAAAAAACCATCTATTACACTTACTTACAGTCTCCTTCATTAATCACTGGAATAACTTAAGTTTTCCTCGAGTTATGGAACTATTTGCTTATAAACTTGAATGCAGTACCAAAAGGGAAATGACAAGTTGAAGAAAATAGTGGGACCTAACCCGGTGGCGGACCTGTGAAAGTGCACACACAAATTTTTTTGGGGTAAAAAAAGAATAAAATATATTTTGGGTCTTCAACAAAAATTATACGACCCAATTTAATCTCTTAAAAAAAAGTCAACTCGTGATCTTTTTAAATTTCAAAATAGATCCATGTTAGTCCTTTCGAGGGATTAATGTGGATCTTTTTGAATCATGATTTTGATTATCTTGGTTTATATTTGAATTCTAAGAGATCACAAGTAGATTTTTTTTCCTAAGAAATTAATTTGAGGCTCGTGATTTTTGTTGAGGACCAAAATGTTCTATTATATGTTATCAAAAAAAAAAAGTTCTATTGTAACCGTTTAATTAACTTTTGATTTCTTTTTTTTTTATTATGTTAAAGTTTTCTTTTCCTTTTTTGTTTATATTATTTTAATAGGAAAAAATGTTTGTCATTTTTATTTTTTGGTGAAAAGTGTTTGTCATTCTAAATGATATAAAGTTGTGTCATTTTAAGAGATAAATAGACACGAAATAATTTTTTATTTAAAATTTAAATTAAAAAAATCACCCACTTTCTCTCTCCCATTATTTTCATTTTTTTGTGTCTATTTCTCTCCTAAAATTTTTAATATTTAAAAAATAATAATTTTTTCTATTGATTTATTGTGTACGGACATTAAACAAAAATAATTCTAAACCGGCTATTTTTTTTTGGATATTAGAGAAAAGAAAACCAAAACAACAAACTACCTAGGGATAGTTAGGGGGTCCAGCCCACCCAACAAATCCCTTTCAACAATCAACCTACAATTAAAAGGGACATTGAGAAAAATAACAGCATCCCAAGAACTATTGACCTAACCTAACATTTCCCCGTTTTGAAAAAAAAAAAAAGGAAAGAAAAAAGGAAATAACATTTGTCATTTTAAAGGATATAAGTTTATATCATTTTATATTATTAATTGGATCAAAATTATTAATTAATTAATAATAAATTTAGTCCATTAAATTTGACCCAATAAATTATAACCGTTGATGAACGGAAATCAACGATTATGATCTAAAATGATATAAGGTTATATCCTTTAAAAGGATATATGTTTTCTCTATTATTAATATTATTGAGGATTAATGGACATGGTTAGGCCCAATTAGAAACAATATGGGCTTTGTGGTTACTAGTTAAATACCATGATAATTGATAACGATCTTATGTAATGGCGCGAAGCTTCAACCGCAAACCCCCCACGAAGTTACAAGCGGTTGACGTTTCTCACCGCTTTGGTCACGTCTCTCTGCTTTTCGGGAAAATGAATTGTTTTGTTTCGTTTTGCAACATTTTGAATTTTCAACCTTAGGCACTCCGCATTCCTAGGTAACCTTCCTTCCTATACAAAAATTTCATAATCACCAACGTTTCCCAGAAGTCAAATCCCACCTTCTCACACGCTTTTCCCATTCATTCCATTTTCAACAACCAAAGACGCCATCACACCTTTTTTGACATTTCAACAATTCCCAAGTTTTATAAATTCTGTTTTTTTAAGATTAAAAGAATCCAATGTTGCGGAGATTTTCAACGATGGTCAGTAGTGAGCCCGCGATGGATGAGCGCGTGATTAAACAACAGGATTCTGCGGCGGCGGCGATGGCGGTGGCGTATCCTCTTTCTGCCATAGCGGAGGCGTTTGAGAAACTTGGGAAATGGGTGAAGGAAAGAAAGAATGGTTCCACGAAACAAGAAGATATTCGGTTGGACGCTTTCTGCGAGGCTGCTTCTCTCGTCTCTGTTCTCTTCAGATGTCTTGGCCTTGCTTTCAAATTCGCTGAATTGGAATACGTCGCCAAGGTTCTTTTTCTCTTTTTTTTCTTTTTATTATGATTGCAAAGTTTCAATATTTTATTATTATTATTTTCACTTTGGAATTTGTGACATCATATTGAAATTGGAGTATGTGATTTAATGTTGCTAATTGTTTTGAATTCTTTAAGCAATGGAGTAGAAGTGTTTGCTATCGAATGTGCTAATTATCTGTTAGGAATAAGGATTAAGGATTAAGGATAAGGTAATATTTGAATTATTATTTCCACTTTTCATGGTAATTATTGGAGGGATGTATATATGTAAACCCGTAAATACAAGTAGATGAATACATTGGTTATTTACATAATTTAAATATTATTTTATCCTTACTCCTAATATTATCTCCTTGGTTTTGATGGGAAAAACATGTACAAAGTCAGATGACGTAGTATATGTATAATTTGGCAGCTTATCAATTCGTGTACTTCACGGAAAGATGTACCATGGAATGGGGTCTCTTTTATAGTTATGTAATTCAAAGAGTTTCTATCATTCGGTATACGCTGCTTTTTAGTTATGTATTATTTGTTATATTTATAAATTTTTTTACCCTAATTATAACCGGTCATACTTCAATCAAGAATGTATCATACTTAATGTAATTTGTAAAAGAATTGTAAAGGAATCATTTCCCTTATTTGATAAGTATAATAAAACAATGGAGAAGGTGATATTTACAAATATTTTGTTTACAAATTCTTAAAAACTACATTAAATATGACTGGTCATACTTCAATCAAGAGTGTATAACCGGTCATACTTAGTGTGATTTGTAAAAAAAAAAGAATTGTAAACGCATCCTTCCCCTAAAACAATAGCTTGGATTTAAGACACTTCATGATGCTGGTTGTTTTCTTGCTCTTTGGTTTATTTAGTTACTTTTCCTCCGCTAATTTCTGCTCTAGTATTTCCTGTACTTCCAAAATTTTCAATTTACTTCACAATGTTTTCTGGTATCTCATTTTGAAATTTTAACTCTTGTTCTAATTTATACGGTCTCAGTTACATGGACTACTGGAAGCATCAAAGACATGTGCCACTCTAGAAGATATACTTGACGTTGATGTCGCGAGTGACACAGTGAAAACATCAGGAAGTTTTTCACGTAATCTGCGTAGAGTTCGGCAGGGTCTTGATCTTGTCAGAGCTATATTCGAACAACTTTTGTCATCTGAGTATGGGATCCTCTTTAATAGTTGCATCTTATCTTGTCTTTTGAGAAACCTTTTTTGTGTATAAAAACCTATATAAAATGCTGAATTATCTCCATGTGATATACAAATAACAATGGAGCAGAATTTTCCTGTCTGTAAAGTTCAAAATAACTATAACCCCCAAGGGTAGCTCAGTTGGCAACTGAGCTCCCAAGGGTTTGCTTGAGTCAGGGGTTCAAACTCTGCCTCAAGCAAATTCTTGGAAAATCTTTGGGGGCCAGAGGAGGAAAGTGTCTCCTTCTCGGTTGGGGGATTAGTCTCATCCTTCATCCGGTAGCGAAACTCAATGCACTCGTTGTTCCAATGAGGGGTTAGCCTACAGGCCGTACCCCGAGGGCAAGGTGACTGGAGGATGTTAAATGAGGATACCTCCGGGTTATACCAAAAAAAAAAAGGTTCAAAATACTATCGTGTACTTTCATATAATATCTAGTTAGTTTAAGAGCCTGGGTTTTAGTGGTGACATCTGATTTGTTATTTGGCATTTTCAGTGATAGTTCCCTAAAAGAAGTGGCTTCAACAGCTTATGCACAGGTTTGTGCACCCTATCACACATGGACAGTAAGAACAGCTGTGTATGCTGGTATGTATACACTTCCAACAAGAGAGCAACTATTGATGAAGCTCAATGAAACAGGTAACTTGCTTCGTTTTGATAATGTTCAGTGGATGACTTATTTAAAGTATCTAATCATACATATAATGTGTTTATATAGAGATAAATTGAAAATCTGATTCCATATATTGGCACTCATTAGTTATTAATCCTAACATGTGAGGCCACTTAGATTTGTGGTATAAATTTGACCAATCATATTATCATTCAGATATTATTTTCTTGTACCAATCCATCTTACAGAGACATGAACTCACTCTATCATAAATGTTTGTTGCAGAGCAATCGGCTGAGAAGAAGATGAAAAGATACATTAATGCCTCAATTCCAGTTATAGAGTACATTGATAAACTTTACCTATCTCGAAATATTACGTTGGACTGGTGAATTTCTATAGAGAAAAAGAGAGATTTTAAGAAGTTGAAAGCCCTGTCTGCTTGTTAGAAGGTAGTGGTCTGGCTCCATTGTCTATAGCAACCTTAGTTCGCATGCTTCAATTTTTTGTTATAATTTATGAGGTAGTTATGATAGTTTCTCAACGGCTGTTGGCCCTTTAGGAGATCCACAGAACAACCAAATTAGGATTTTACCAAAATGGTAACGAAAGGCATGCGAAACTTTCAATTGCATTGGTTTATTATTTTTTATTTTTTATTTTTTTTTGGTAGATACATTGTATTTGTGTATATTCAACATCATTTATTTGAAACACAGAAAACAGTGTAATTTGAATAATGTGAAAACGCAAATAAAGATATTCAGAATTCAGTGCATTGTTACCGAATATCAAATTAGTTTTTTTTTTTTTACCACTGAAGTGGTAGCAAAAGGCATATTTTAGCGATTCAAGGTTGAATTGATTCATCATTTTAGATTTTAGTATACTCATCTCTAGTTTGAAACAATAAGGAAGATTTAACCAAATGTCGATAAGTGGTATTCAGTTCATATTCAGAACTTTGTTCTCTCCTGCGATTATTGACTTGGCTTGGACTTAAACTTGCGACTTATGAATTATGGTTTATGACATTTTGTGTCTGGGTCTGTGTAATGAAATTTATTACCCTAATAAAGTATACTTCAGTTCAAAGAATTACAGAATCGGCTTATATTATTAAGATTTTCAAATCTGTAAGTGATTGACGTGTTTTTTCGTCACACTGGGTAACACCTTTTATTCCTGGTTCTAAGACTGCGCAAAAAGACATTACCATTTAAACCAATTAATTCCTTTGTAATCAAATTTAATAAGCTATACATAACCAAATCTGCACTAATTACTTCTTTTCTTGTTTTAATAAATTTGTTTGAACCGTCCCCTTCTTTTCAACCCTTATGTGGCAATTGTTTTGGTAACGGCCTTCAATTAAGAGGGGGGAAATAAACAAACAAGCAATGAATGTCGGTACTAACCGATATTTCAGAATCCAATATCAAATCAAGAATTGAAAAGTATACTAAATTTGTATTGCAAAAGCATAAGCTTAAAATTGCTTATCTGCTTACACGTTGATTGTCACCATAATGGCCGTTTACATCCCCTACCCGAAAAAAATAATTAAATAATTCAAAGCTGTTTCTCCCTGTCAAGTCAATGGAACTCGGAATAGCTCCTAAAAAATATAACAAAATGAAAGTGCATGAAAAACACAAAATGTTAGGCCTTCTTCTCAATAAACGCTATCGACTCATGATCCGCTGGTAGAGACAATTTTATGTTACACGGAAAGACTACAATGTTAGACTTTCTGGGTTTTCAATGATTTTTGAGAATGTCTGAAGGAATACGGCCAAGTCAGCCCCATAAATTATACGGTGATCAGCTGTAACATTCACCTGAAAAAAGAAAGTTTAGACCCAATTATTTTGATTCACGGAGATAAAAAAATAATTATTATAATTCCATAAATGGTCCGGACTAGAAAACTGACATAAGAGTCATAACTGAAGTGTGTATGTGTCCTTGTATTTCTTAAGACAAGCGAATAACATAAATTAACCAAGAGTCATGACATCCATCTCTTATAAGATGATGCGTGCCAGATGAAGACTGGATAAATTGTTCTAAATCCTTTTTTTCAACAAAGCGAAGCATGTAATGTCCTAAATTTATAAAATTTTAATATAGTAGTGTAACTGTGTTTTAATGGGAAAAGGGCACAACGGAATCATTGTTTCTTTCATATTCTCGATGGTGAAGATAAACACAATTGTTGAATGCTTACAAAAACTTGCAAATCTTAGACAAAAAAAGTAAAAGAATGTCCACAATGTTCTGGGATATAATTCTGTAGTTTCTATTAAAAACATTTTCAAAATATAAATCCCACGCAATAAATGCTGATTCTGCACTTTCTATTACATACTGCCTGGAAAACGAAACTCAATTTTCCGACATTCAGATGATAGATGGTAGATTATATATTTATTTAAGAGGTAGGTTATATTTACAATTTTTTTTTACAACCTCTTACAACCATATCTTAACACCGTTGATTTCCGCCAATCAATTGTTATGATTTTCGCAAATTAAACTTATTAATTAATTATTAATTCATAATAAATGATAACGATTGGCGGAAATCAATATTATTAAGATATGGTTGTAAAACAAAAATGGTAAGTATAACCTTCCACTTTATTTAATTAAGAGAATTTAACAATTAAAAATGTAGCACATGGCAACTCTCCCTTCCCTAAACTCTCCCCTCCCAGGTAGTAGTAGGATTAAACTCGAGAATTTTAAGAGAATTGTTTGCTGCATTCGTCTAGTGAGAGGATGCAAGGTATGGCAGAGAAAGTGGGGAAAACATAAACCATGATCTGGGACGGGATGACAATTTTCCTTGAAGAATAATTTGATATTTGACTTTTAATAAATGTTTGAAGGGGAAGGATATTGTAACAATCAAGTTGTGTTACTACCAATCAATCTCACCATTAGATCAATTATGTTGATCCAACGGTTATATTTATTTCCATCTTTATATAGTCATGATTTCTCAAATTTAATATTTTATATTTATTTCTTTTTGTATGGTTATGATTTCCCATATTTAATGTTTTCACTTTAAATATGGGTAATCATAACCATACAAAGATGAAAATAAATATAACCATTGGATCAACATAATCGATCTAACGATGAGATTGATTGGTACTAACATGGTAATAACACAACTTGATTGTTACAATATCCTTTCCCATGTTTGAAAGATGAAAACAAATAATTTTCTATTCTAACAATTTAGCAAACTAGATTTATATTGCTCTACAAACTCTACTCAAAGGGCATATCTGTTCACAGAGTATGAAGTTAATGACGGTGTATTCAAAATGATGATTTGTAGATATCCCCAAGCTGTAGTCTCTAGATTCACCCCCCAATAGAGCCTTAAAATTAATTTGCAGTGAATCAAGTAAAGAGATTTTTGAAAAAACAAAACACTACGGAGAAAATTGTGGTTATAAGCATGTCCTCTACGTGGATGAAAAATAATATTGAAAGTTGGAACTCCATCTTTGATGACAAGAAAGAGAAACAAGTCCTGTCATTTACTATGTGAAGGAACGTAGCAGAAGAAGGATGTCAATAAACTATAAACTCTTCCTAATAGTATTTTAAGATGCACCTCAGCCACTACGAATTAATCAAACTAGCGGACTAAGGTTCCTGTGTCACCTAGCAATTAGCATGACCAAGTGTCCAAGACCAAGAAAGAAAAGTCTAGATTATACTTTCTTCAATAGAGAAAAGGCATATGTTCCGGACCAGATAAGAATGGTCAAAGGAAGCCTTTGGAAGGCTGAAAAACTTGGTTTACTGGGTAAGAATAGCAGCAATCAGAAATCCAAGAAATAGAAACTTCAGAGGTTTATATCAGTCATGACTGTAATCCAGCAAATAATTTAAAAATAATAAATAAGTGGGCATTATGGTGAAGATTTCAGACAAACGCATTGAACTAACTCAAGAAACATATATTTGTGAAGTTTAACACCATGCAGATGAAATCTAGAATCTAGGCTATGCCCTCCGATTAAACCTTCAGAAAAATATCGTTGTGTAGCATTTTACCATGCAAATGCAATCTAAGGTTTATGTCTTCATATTATGACTCTGGTGCAATGACAAAAGGCCTTATTTCCCTCAAAAAGTATGTGTTCAGCTTGGCTCTGTCTGTTGTTCTAAGCATAATTGCATAAACGCACAATACGTTTATATATATATATATATATATATATATATATATGTGGGTGTGTGTGTGTGTGGATTAACTCACCAGCATTTTACTTTTCACCTTGAAGAACCCATCTGCATCAGCCAGAACAGAAGGCTTTGATGCTCCAACAGCCATGATAGCCCCCTGAATATAAATGGCAAAGTTTAACAAAAAAAAGAGTTCAAATTGCCACAAAATGAGCCAGGGAATCTCTTAGTTCAATACTCAAAATACTGAGATCATCACTCACCTGGCCCGGTGGAAGTATGGCATCAAACCTATCAACTCCAAACATACCCAAATTGGAAAGCGTGAAAGTTCCTGCAGGCACAATTAATTTTGGGTTATTAAAAGATTCAAGTTCCACGAAGAAGAAATAACCAACAACGATAATAATAATACATGAAGAAACCTGAATTATACTCGTGAGGTTGCAATTGCTTTGAACGAGCTTTATCCACTAGCTCTTTCCATTTTTGGGACAACAGATACAAGTCCAGCTGTAACAACAAAACAACTTAGTAAATAAAATGCTCAATTCATAAGTCAAAATATTGATTCAGAATTGAGAAATCAAAGACCTTATCGGCATCCTGAAGAACAGGGGTTATCAAACCACCATTGATTGCCACAGCAACAGCGATGTTTATGCTACTGTTATAGGCGAAGTTCTTGCCGTCTTTGCAGGTGGCATTGACAACTGGATGCTGAACAAGAGCCATTGCAGCAGCCTTAGCCAAAATAGCCGTCATAGTCACACCCTTTGGTTTCACCTGAAAAACACAACAATGCCACATCAAATGACCAAAAAACCCCATATTCAGCCATCATCACAAATTCACAATTCACAAACCAAACCATACCCTCTCGTACAGAGCATCCAGCGCATCAGTAATCACGGGATACCCAACGCGGAACGTAGGCACAGAAAGACTCTCCAACATGTTCTTCGCTACAGCAGATTGCATTGTAGTGAAAGGAACAACACTAGAACCCGGAATTGGAGCCGGAGAGACAGCAGCTGCTTTTCGTGGAGCTGACGCCGCCGGAGCAGAAGCCACCACCGGAGTCACTTTACTCTTCGACGGTGAAATTCCGGCGGCAGCCTCCACATCCGCCGGAGTAATCCGGCCATACGGACCGGTCCCTACAACCGATGCAATGTCCACCTTGTGCTGCTTCGCCAGCTTCTTGGCCTGAGGAGTCGCCAACGTCTTCCTAGGACCTTCGGAAACTGACTTAGACGGCGGAGGTGGCGGCTGAGAAATTGCCGGAGCAGGGTTCGTGGTTTCGGCCGGGGGAGCAGGAGCAACGGCAGAAGGAGAAGTGGACTTGGCTGCTTTGGCTTTGGCTTCGGCGATTTCTTCTTCGGTCTCGGCGAGCAATGCGATTGGGGCTCCGACAGGGGCGGTTTCTCCGTCGGCGACGACGATGGCTGCGAGGATGCCGTCGTAGAAGGTCTCGACGTCCATGTCAGCCTTGTCGGACTCGACAACGACGACGCTTTCGCCCTTGGAGAGAGTGTCACCCTCGGATTTGATCCATGAGACGATTTTGCCCTCGGTCATAGTTGAACTGAGTGCTGGCATGAAGATTTCTCGGATCTTTGATTGCACTGAGAAGGAAGAGGGTCTCCGGCGAGGGAATGCATTGAACCGGCGACAAGGGAGGAGAGTTGTTGACGTGTTGGAAACCGAAGCTGAGAATGAAATAAAAGGAGAAGCCATTAACAAACCAACGAAACCAAACTGTATTGAGATTTGAGTGTGAAAATGAAAAGAATGGAATGAGAAGAAGGAAGTGGAGATGACTAGGGGGAGTTGGGCCTACTTCACTCTCTTCACCCAAATACAAATAGAATAGGCCCAATTACCTTAACCTCCAATATCAAAATATAATTATATCTGAGAATGTGGAAAAATATTTATCTTTTTAAATGACATAACTTATATCATTTTACTCTCATGAAGAAGTGAGATCCACATCTTTATTTTTTTGTCAACTCTCTTCTCCTTTATTTATCTCTTTCTCTCTATTAAAATGACATAACTTTACCTTATTTAAAATGACACACAATTTATCCAATGATATTTAATACAATTTATAACTGTTTTATGTTGGCCAACACATCTTCCATGATGTATCTCATTCCCAGCACTTGCATTGCATAGTGATATTCCTGCATGATAGCACAAAACAACCATAACTATCGCAGTAACTCTAAGCACTCAGAGGCATCGAGGTATTACTCAACATGCACAAAGCAATAAGGTTTACGATAGAAAACTAACACACTCTAAGTAAATAATAATATAGTTCGACCTATAAAAAACTACGGAGAATACGAGTACAAATTTCACAAATCTGTGTAGAAATGATTCGCTTGATCCAATAATGTGTTTACGCATATTCTGTTTAACTATTTTTTAAATAATACAAATTTTTTACATTTAACTATTAGATCGTGTGATATTATCTTAATAATCATTCACATTAAATTTTAAGTTAATTAAACAGTTATAGGCGTGTAATTTTATAGTCAATGTTTATTTATATTTTAAAATAGAAAAAATATGTGTCCTCTCAAAGGACACAAGCTTAGGTCATTTTAATAAAGAGATGGTCTCCCATCGAAAAATAAAGATGAAAAAAATTAAAGGTATGGATTCCACCATTTTGTGTCTATCCCTCTTTTAAAATAATCTAAATTTGTATTTTTTTAAAGTACACACATTTCTTCCGATAAAATATTTACTTATTTTTAAATTTTATGAAATTTTATAAACTTAATATATTTGATAAGAATTCAAGAAATTCAAGGTTTTTTTTGACCCTTTTGCCCCAAATTAAATAAAAAACAATCATTTTACCCTCGTCCCAAAACTATACACTCATTTACCCTTGTTTAATCGATTAAACAAAACAGGTAATCGATTAAATGTTGAAAATTTATTTTAATCAATTAGTTAATCGATTAACTGTTTGCATATACTGCAATAGCAAGACAAAAGGTCCCAAAATCATTAACAACAATAATAACATTGCATATGAATCAGTGTTCGCATTATTTACATTTAGTTAATCATCATCATAATTAACACCAATCTCTACATAAAGAGTTTGCTTGTTGAATATTTCCCATTAGAAAAGTTTCCAGAAGCCACGATTGTTGCTAAAAGAATGAACTCGTACATGCGGAAGTGGTTGGATGAATAAGGATAGTCGGAATCTTCTTTGGAATCCATCGGGTTGTTGTGGGGAGGTATTTCTGCACGAGTGTCTCATCGGAAAACATGTCGCCCCCGATGAGCTTCCTTGGTGGGATGTCAATATTGATTTCTTAAGGGAGAGGAGTTGGTGGGTGTGTTGAAACTCTTGATGATGTTGTTCTGCATAGACATTGCTCATTTTTGGTAACCATAATGGGAGCTTCTCACAATTTGTGTATGAAATAGTGGGTAATGACAAGGGAAGAATGAAGAGTGGTAGAGAAAAACAAAGCAGGGGCGAGTTATATCATATGGTTTAGAAGAGAGAAAATACAGAGAGAGAAAAAAAGAAAAAAAAAAAGGTGTGTGAGAAGGATGGGGTTGAAGAGCAACGTGGCTGCATAGCAGCCATGCAAAATAAGATATGTGGCAGTTTGATAATTTGTTAGTCATTGGGATTAATCGATTAAAAAAATGTCAACACTTAGTCGATTATATATTTCATGTAATCGATTAAACTAGGGCATATGGGTGTATAATTTTTAGACAGGGACAAATGAGTGTATAGTTTTGGA
This sequence comes from Gastrolobium villosum, assembly GCA_032173675.1. Classification (NCBI taxonomy): domain Eukaryota; kingdom Viridiplantae; phylum Streptophyta; class Magnoliopsida; order Fabales; family Fabaceae; genus Gastrolobium; species Gastrolobium villosum. The sequence continues at coordinate 105,159 of JAVKPL010008508.1, read as the reverse complement.
ACGAGGGTAAAATGATTATTTTTTATTTAATTAGGGACAACAGGGTCAAAAAGCCGAAATTCAATGTCAAAAGTATATTAAGGAAAAGCTTATGTTTTTTTTTTAAGATTAATTTAACTGCTAAATTTAAAAAAAAAAACAATTCAATCACAAATTAAATTCAATAAATTGTTTAGTTCAGATAACATTTTATATGATTTTTTTATAGATATTCCAATTGATTCATCGCTTCATGACTAGTCAATTCTGGGTGGATCCCAAGATAAGGCTTTAAATCTCTCCCAAAGATAATACTGGGGAGGATCGAACACATACTCTCACCCCCACTTACTTAGTTCTTTGACGTCAATTGAGCTACCATCATTTGGGAATGTAACATTTGAGGTCGGTGTGTACTTTGACGAAATTGAGGTACCTTGGTGGTGTTCCTCCGTTAATGTTGGAGAGTACCTTAATTAATGGGGTGCAAGACTCAAGGCCTCAAGCACCTAATGATTAAAGAAGATTCTGAAAGGAATGTGGAATGTCCTTCTCTTCCTTATATAAACCTCATGAAGACCTTGCAATAGGTTAGATGAAATTTTGAGTATTTCTTAGTTCTTAATAGAAGTTTGAGTGTTAGACCTCTTTAGAGACGCTTGTGACTATCACCATACTTGGAAAAGCTTGATTGTACCTTTAGTGAAAGACCAAGGAAGTTTGATCATTTGTAACTCATTATTTACATAGTGAAAGTTTGATTATGGGCAAGTGCCGGTTTTTACGTCTTCGTATTAGAGAAGGTTTTGCCATGTCAAATATTGATTGTGTTATTCTCTCTTTCTCTCTTCTATTTGTAATTTTACTTTTTGGCCGACCTCTGATTGTGAATTTTGAGCTCGACGTTTGACTTACAACACGCTTCTGTGTCGAGTTGAGGGAACAGAGTTCCTAACAGTGGTATCAGAGCTCGTGTTCAAAGGTTTCTGAGGAGATGAGGTGGAGACCAGTGGCGTAGCCCATGACAAAGACATGTTCAAGTTTACTGCGAACAATTTTACTTATTGGAGACCGATGATAGAAGACCATCTGTACTGCAAGGATATGTACGAGCCAATCGTCCATAAAGAGATTCCTAAAGGCAAGATCAAGAAGGAGTGAGAAATCCTGAATCGTAAGGCGGTGGCCATGATTAGGAAATATATTGATAAAAGCCTCTTTGAGCATGTGTCTGAGTTTACAGATGTGTACGAGTTATAGACGAAGTTGAAGTCCATGATTCAAAAGAAGACTACTATAAACAAAGCACACATGGTTCGCCGACTTATGAAGTTGGAATACAAGGACAACATTGCCATGAATGAACACATCAACACCTACAAAGGTATTGTGAATTAGCTGTCTAAAGCCGAGATGAAGGTTGATGACGAGATGCAGGCTCTGCTGCTGTTGATCTCACTGCAAAAAAGCTAGGATAAGCTGATAGTTACTTTAAGTAACTCGGCTCCTGATGAAAAATTGATGATGGATGTCATGACTGATAACCTCCAGAATGAAGAAGTCGGGAGAAAAGAGAGAGGTGTGACTACCACCTTTGAGGCAAACGTGGCTGAGAACAAGGGAAAGTCTGACGCTCGGGGTCGAAGCAAGAGTCAAGATCGTGATAGACGTCACAAGTCTGGAGGACGTTCTAGGCCTAAGTATGAACTAAAGTGCTTCTATTGTGGGAAGCCTGGCCACAAGAAGCTTAACTGTCATACTCTACAAAAAGATGATAACGACACTGCGAAGCTAGATCAAATTGTTCCAAAGAAGAAAGAAGACAAAACCACTACTGCGGTGGTTACCAATGCTGATGTCGAGATATTTCTACACTGTGAAGACAAATTTTTGAATATTACATATGATGACTGTGCCTAGATTGTTGGCTCAGGTGCCTCATTCTACATTACTCCACACAAAGATTTTTTCTCTTTTATAAAAATAGCGATTTCAGAGTCGTGAAGATGGAAAATCAGGTGATGAGTAAAATTATTGGTGTCGGTGATGTGAACCTGACCACAGATTTCAGGTGCCGACTTGTGTTGAAAGATGTAAGGCGTGAGTCAGACATATGATTGGATCTAATCTCGATAAGCAGGCTAGACGATGTCGGGTTAGTGAATTACTTAGTAGGAAGTAGATGGAATTATTTCCAGAGGGAAGAAATAATGTTCCATGTACGTGATGCAAGGTAAGATAAATGGTGGTGAAGCCAGCTCTTTTCGATGGACCTATCATGGAGTTGTGGCATAAGCTTCTCGTACATATGAGCGGAAAAAGACTTCATATCCTAAACAAGAAAAGATTATTGACCGGGTTGAAAGACAAATGCTGGAGAGTTGCACAGTTGGAAAGCAACACCGTGTTTTTCTTATGAGAACGGATCAACCCAGACGACACATGTACGTTCTTGACCTCGTCCATACCGACGTATGCTCCATGTCAAATAGATCCCTTGGTGGAGCTCTGTATTATGTTTTTTTATTGCTGACTATTTCTGCAAAGTGTAGGTATATTTGTTAAAGTCTAAGGACCAGGTAGTTCAAGCCTTTAAAGAATTCCATGCTATGGTGGAAAGGAAGACTGGCATGAAGTTGAAAGTGGTTCAATCTGACAATGGTGATTTGTATTGCTGCCTTTTTGATGCATATCGTAGAGCGGCCGAGATCCGACTTGAGATGACGCCTGCAAAGACTCCTCAGCTGAATGGAGTTGTTGAAAGGATGAAAAACACTATTGAAGAAAGGGTTCGAAGTATGTTTTCCTGTGCCGGGTTGCAGAAATCATTCTAGGGAGGAGCCATCAGAACTGGTGTAGATTTGATCAACCTCTCACCATCATGGCCACTTCAAGGTCCGAACCGTTTTAGCCATTGTGGCATTAATGGACATTGAAGTAGAGCAAATGAATGTGAAGACGGCATTCCTTCGCGGCAACCTTGATGAAAAGATCTATATAGAGCAACCTGAAGGGTTCCGAACTCCAGGACAAGAAGACTTGACCTGTCGTTTGAAGAAGAGCCTATACTGCTTAAAATAAGCACATCACCAATAGTAAAAGAAATTTGAATATTTTATGATTGAGCACAAGTTTATAAAAATTGAAGTTGACCACTGCGTGTTTTACAAGAGGTATGAAGTTAGAGACTTTCTAATTTTGCTGTTATATGTTGACGACATGCTCATTGTATGGCAAGAGAAAATGAGAATAGTTACCCTGAAAAAGGCATTAAGCTCGTCCTTTGCTATAAAGGACCTCGACCTTCGCTATGAAAAACCTCGGCCTTGCAAAACAGATACTTGAAATCAAGATAATCCGAGACTGACATAGAAAGCTCTTATGGCTAAGTCAAGAAAAATACATAGAGAATATCTTGAAGAGATTTTGAATGGATAAAGGTAACACAATGAGCACCCCCTTAGCTGGACACATTAAGCAGAGTCAAAAATAGTGTCCAAGATCTGATGAAGACAGAGATGAGATGTTGAAGATCTCGTACCAATTCGCTATCGGAAGTTTGATGTATGCAATGGTTTGTACGAGACCCAACTGTCATATTCTGTTAGAATGGTAAGCTGATATTTGTCTAACCCGACAAAGAGCATTGGGAAGTCGTCAAATGGATTTTCAAATATCTCATAGGAACAACAAATTTGTGCCTCCGGTTTCAATAAGGTAAAGCCGAGTTGCAAGGCTTTACGTATGCTGATTTAGGGGGAGATTCCGACTACATGAAGTCAACTACAGAATATCTAATGACTTTTGCAGGAGGAGATGTCTCGTGGCAATAAAAATTGCATAAATAATGTGGCATTTTCAATTACCAAGGACAAGTATATAGCCGCGACCAAGGCTTGCAAGGAATTATTATGGATGAAGAAGTTTATTTGTGAACTTGGCCATGATCAAAACAAATACGAGCTGAAGTGTGTTTATCAAAGTGCAATTCATCTTGGGAAGAATTGAATCTATCACTCCCGCACTAAACACATTGATGTGAGGTATCACTGGATCTGGGATGTGGTGGAAGATGGATAGCTCGTACTCATTCAAGTGAACACAATCTCATTTGGTCATATATAATGACAAAGTTGGTACTTGCAAAAAAAAATTTAAAGACTATGATGAAAGTGGCAGGTTGAAGTTGAACCCAACTCATTAATGTCGAGAGGGAACTGCCATTATTTAAAGGGTTTTATGTTTATCATGTAACATGATATAACATCACTTTCCTACACACATATTAAAGAGGTGGGGTCCACATATTTTTCTTTCTCTTTCATCATTCCACTTTCTCTCTCCATTTGTGTGTGTGCTGGAAACAACACTTAAATCATGTAACATAACATTAATAAAACCCTTATTTAAACTGAGCTAACCTTAATGGAACTTTTTGGTATACCAGATCTAGTGATAAGGTTAGATCATATAAAATGTGGGAAAAATGTGTATCATTTTAAATGATGTAAAGTTGTGTCATTTTAAGTGAGAGAAAGAGATAGATAAAAAAATGTAAATATGTGGGTTTCACCTCTTTGTGAGAGTAAAATGACATAAGTTATATCATTTAAAACGATAAACAATTTTTCCATGAAATGTATTCATTTACTATTTTAGTAGGAAACCACTGAAAACTCAAAAATTAGTTGTTGAACGAGAGAAAGAATGGAAGGTGGAAAAAGAAGCGGTGGCATTGGAATAGTTGTTTTGAGGAGTTCAAAGAGATTTAAGTTTGATTATATTTTATAGTTAAAGATGGCAGGATGGATGGCTTAAACAATTTTCAAAAGATAACATTGCATGTGTGGTCCGAAAAAACTCTGAAGAAGTAATACTTATATTTTATGGACATATTTTATTTTTTTAAAAATCATACTTCTCATTGACCTTATGCCAATATTTAATTGATTTTAATTCATACGAATTAAAGAAGGTTTGGTTAAGCTCACCAAAAAAAGAAGAAGGTTTGGTTATGTCTAATTTATTTTGTATCAATTAGTTTATAATAAATTTCAATAAAATAAAATAATTTCAAACACTATAAATAACATAAACAAAAACTATCTATCTTTTAAGTATATGTATTATATTTTAATAAAAAGAAGTAGGGAATTTATTAACCTAATAGTCATTCTTGGCCTTTTGATTTTGGTAAGAGTTTTTATCATATTTGGCAAATAAAGTGTAGTATTTAATAGCACAAGGTGAGAAATGATGAATTAGTTGAAAGTGGATTTTACATAGCAAAAATTTTAAAATTAGTCTAAAGACAGAAAAAACTGAGCTGTTTTGAGAGCGGATTTGACATGGCTGAAATTTTGAAATTAGAAGTTCCGAATTCTCAATTCATTTAACTGAAGTCTGGTCAGGATAACACTGATTGAATGGTATAGTTCATTGCACTTACCACCGAGGATTTTAGTTTTGTGAAAAAGAATATGCACAAGATTAGTAAATTAACATTTTTTTTTGTCTTACATCACTTTATGGAATCAAAACGTTTTCATACGTTACTCTTGATAATCAATAACTCACAATATCTCAATTTCACATATTACAATAGAAAAACATGAACCTTATTTCTTAATCTCTCCTCCTTCTTTTTTGATCATTTGGTGTCTTTTCTTTCAATTGAAGCGCCTCTTAAATTTGGCTTCTTGTGGAAGCCTTATTTGTGTTTTTATTTTTAAGTATCATTTCAAAGGGATATGATATATTTACAAACTTTTTATTTATAGATTTTTACAAATTACATTATGTATTATGAGTATACATACTCAAGTAGTATGTACTACCCATAGTACATACTACACAATGTAGTTTATAAGAGTTTGTAAATAAAAAGTTTGTAAATATAACTTTTCTCATCTTAAGTACCCATTCTAAAATAATTCATTTTATTATTATCAAGATTCCAATCTTATTCTTAGAAATGTTAAATGTATTTCTAATATTTTTAATAAATAGAGATAATTACGAAGGACATAGTCAATATTGAGTTTTTATTAGCATTAATGTTTTTTTTTTTGGACAAAACTATACTTATTTTAAATATTTTGAAATATTAGAAAGTTAAATAAAAAACAATAAATTAATTTATTAAATCTCAAAATAATTATAATTTAATCTAGAACTCATGTATAGATCATCAGCCATTATTTGCCGTGTTGAGGTTGATACTTGATGGCGTAGACTACTTGACTATCGAACGTAGGAGAATACTAGAATGTCAATGCATGTTGGCCCTGAAATGAACCATTGCCAATGGTGGAGCCAATTATTTGACTTTAGTTATACACGAGGACCTACGGTAGTGGATCCAATGTTAGTAATTTTTTTTATAACCTCGTGATACGTGATGGGTATGAGAAAAATGGAAAATACACTTTGTAAAAATAAACGAGATAGATAAGAGTCCACCACAATTGAGATTAAAGGCTAAGCCACCCTCCCAACTGATAAAGAACCCACTTGCCTCACCACTAACCCAAGGTTAGATAAAGATAACAAGATTCAAGCCAAGTTTAAGAACTTGCAACACACTTTTTTTCATTTATCAAATCTGCCATTTGCATTACAAAATATCCTATATTTATAGAATAACTAAAAGCATAAGAATACAAATAGACATATAACTCCAAGAGTTGTGTTGCTTAGGAAATAAAAATAAAAATAACTAAACCCACCTCCCAAGAGTTATGCTCCCAAGGATTGTGTTGCTTAGGAAATAGAAATAATAATAACTAAATCCAACTTCCAAGAGTTATGCTCCCAAGAGTGAATAGCAACTAAAAAACTCTTTATTGCACTTTAAAATGTTAAAACTCTTGATTTTCCTTCTGTATCACCTCGGGTACGGCTCTATGGGCTAGCCTCTCATTATACTAGCGGGTGTACGGAGAAGGAGATACTTTCCTCCTCTGGCCCCAAATTTTTTCCAAAAATTTGCTCGAGGGAGGGTTTGAATTCCTGACTCGAGCAAAAAATCTTCGAGAGCTCAATTGGCTGAGCTACCTCGGAGGTTAATGTTAGTAATCTTTTGGATAATGATAAGTTGATAACTATGATAAATACTTCACACCTACGCACACATTACTCTTACTATTGGCTTAAGCCAAGACACCGTCAAAGAACCACCCACTACAACTTGTTCATGCTCAGCTAGCTGGCTTGCTTTATTGAAGCTGTACCCCATAAGCACCGTTGTTGTGTGTTGATCCATTCAATTAATTTAGTGCCTGGTTTTGTAAGAAATAATTCATATGTGGAAAAGAAAAAAAAACAAGCACTATGTCACTATGTGGGGCCTGCTCCAATACATCAGCGAATTGAAGAACAAAAGAACAATCTCCTTAAACATGGCCATAAAAACTTCTTTTTTTTCACTTTCTGTTCAATTCTATCATGTTTTAGTGACCTTTTCATAGATAATTTTTCCAGACGGATACGCCCCTAAATACAGGTATGGCTTTTGAAGATGATTCTAAAAAGGAGCTGCAGAAAGTTGTTGGTATAAAAATCTCTCGAAGTTTTCCTCTTTCTGGGACTAGTCTGGCATCTATGGAGTCTTTGTCCCTGCCAAAGGTATGAACCCCCCTTGCTCTATTTTGAGAAATGAATTGACCATGAATTTCTATAATATGCTATCTGATGGTTTGGTTTTTTGCTGAGAACAGGTTCAGGAGGTTGTTCTTTCTGCAGATATGCAATGTGAGAAGTGCCAGAAGAGGGTTGCTGACATTATTAGTAAAATGAATGGTAAGAGTGTTTGCTACATTGCCTTCAAGTAAAGTTACCCTTTTAGATTTTTGTAAGGAGATGTGTGTGGATAAGTATGTTTTGCATATGATTGTGAAATTGTAGATTGGTTTTGAATCTCTGCAGGAAAATCTTTATTACCAGTTGCACACCCTCTCGCGTATCTGCTTTGCAAGAAGAGGGTTACATAAGACGGAGAGGGAAAGTGCAGCTGACTTTTTTTTTTAGGATTTAATGTTTTTGTTTTTGTTTCACACTTAAATAAAAATAAGTGTTTTCTATTAATATCATCTTTATGTTTTTTTTTTTTTTTTATTGTGAGAGTTGAGACTCACTCTCTTAGGTGAGTGTGACAGAAATTTTTTTGAATAGTTTATTTATTTATAACTATTTTTATTTAGGATTTATTTTTATAAAGTTACTTTATAACTTTATCTAATGTTCATCAAAACTACGTTATTTTGGGGCAGAAATCATGTTATTTTTGTAATTTTAATTTATTTTAGGGTTATAATAGTCTTTATTATTCTAACTTTTTAATTTTTCAACCCAAAATGACTTCATTTCGATGAACATTAGACAAAATTTATCTAAAGTAATATTAGATACTTTTTCCCTATTATTTTCTCTGCATTAAACCAACTTTTAAATCTTCTTTTTTGTTTTTTGGTTTTTTCTGGAAACTGTATTTACCTTCCCATGAATTTTTTTTTTCTATGTCATCTTCTAAGTAGTCTTTATTTGCATTCATTATTATCAGCTTGAACATTGATTGATTGATATGATATTCGTAAATATTGAATTATGAGTTGGATTCTTTAACATCTTATTTTTATATTGAAATAATGCTTTACATGAAACCATAAAATAAAAGAAATAATTCTTTACATTAAACCATAAAATAACAAGACCGTCTTACGCTAGTCATTTAAGTAGAATTCACCTGAATATAAAATATTTGTTCCCAAAGAATAGCATTAATGCGCTCATTTTATTACAATGAAATGAATGAATGCTATTTGAGTATCATTTTCATGGAACATTTTTATATTATTTTCTTTTTAAATAATAAAAAAAGATAGATTAATGTTCCAAAACTTTCTTCTTTTATTTTTATTTTCATTTTTAAATAATGTGTAAAGAAAATGTCATGGAAGAATCATTTTTATTTTATGATGCCCTGTTGGTGGTTTGGTTGTTCATATTATTATAACAATAAGAGCCCTGGTTTTTGTGCGTTAATAGAACCAATTTACTTATTGAAATTCCACCTTTTAACAGAAATAAATTAGTAATGCTTTCTGTTTGATTAATTTTGAAACACAAACTGCTGTAATGGTATTATGTTAAGGAATATATTTATCTTATGATGTAGGAAAATTAATTTCTCATGTTATAGAAATAGAATTACAAGTAGGACCCACATGTAAAAGGAGAGAAAAAAAAATAGATGTGGGACCCACTTCAATTTTGTGTGTGTAGGAATCTTGTTTATCTTATGCAACATAAGATACATATGACCCTTATCTTAATTACTTTCACTTGTTAGCTCTAATACATGCCATATTCTTGGATTCTTCAGCAGAGATCGAGTCCGTGGTGGTGAACGTATTGGAAAAGAAGGTGATACTTACTTTCAGATTACCAACAATTGGTAAAGTAATCACACAGCAAATTACACCCATCAACAAGACTCCTGTTGCCCTCATCAAACGGATATTTCGCTCTTCCCGTGATTAATTACCAACAAATATTTGCATTGGATATATTCAATTGAGTACATTTTTTTTTTCAATACGGCGGAATTTTTTTTCTTAAAAAATGATGAAATTTTTTTGAAATGTGAAAAAAAAAATGTGTTCAATTGAATATATCTAATGTACTAAAAATTTGTTCCTTAGCTGTAACTTAAAAAGGTTCCACATGTACATAAGATTGGGTAGAATGATTTGACAATGTACAGGGGAAAGCTTTTTTAATTCGTGATTGAATTTAGTTTTGTAATTGCTTGCTGCGCATCAGCGTATGCGTTATCTAGACAAGGGCATTCTGAATTTGTTAATTCGTCCCACACATGCACAACCGGTTCGCCAATCGCTTTTATGTTAAATAAATAAATAAAAATAACTCATTTTTTTCGTGCTCAACTGAAATTGGGACACTGAATTTTATGTATTGAGGATTGCTTTATGGCTGCTTTTATCAGAATTTTAAGATAAGAAAGAGATGCGTGGGTTCTCAAATGATTTGCACTATTAGAAAAAAAAATAAAAAATGATAGTATAGCAACGAAATTATTATGAAATTTATGTTGCTAATTTTATCATTGTAATTATTTTTCATCACAGATTCTCTTGCAAATGAGATATTCAACGGAATTTGTTAGGGAAATTAAATTAGTCACAAATTTTGTGAGAGAAATTTTATTGAAATTGTAAACCTACATTAAGCATTAGGGTGAAAGGGAGGATAGGAGTACTTGTAAAAACAACTTCTTCATCAGATTTTAAAATGAATAAATAGTTTTTTTATTTTATAAGTTTGAGACAATATGAGTAAAATTTTCAGTTTTTCCATCAACATTCATTCTCAAACCCATTTTAATCTCTTCTCTTTTTGAATCATTTTCCGGAAGTATTTTTTAATGTGGTTTTTTTTTTTTTTGGTAAACAATTGTAGTATTGCTGCATGATCTTGAGAGTCAACATTGCCTGACTGCAATGTTTGTTGCAAAAAAATAAGAAAAACAAGACATTGACTGCACTATCCTTTTTGTGAGAATAATATACTTGAATGCCACATCTTTAAAAAAATATACCACACTGTCATAGCATCATAGTCGCTGAGGTACTTAGCTATTATGAACCGGACACATGACACTTCCTCGATGGTTGGAAAAGCCCTGGAGGCATAGTTGCCCAAAGTAGCTACCTTATGTAGCGACTTTGGATTGGGTAGGACATACGTCACTCATTTGATCAAAGTAACCATGATATGCAGCAACTATGGTATACTTTTTCTGATGATCCACAGTCAATGGGTAAGGAAGCTAATTTGGCTTACTAAATAGCCCTGCTCATTGCAGGGGGTGCAGAAATCTAGCAGGACCGTAGCTAACATAGTAGCTACTTTGGTCTTATAAAGCAACTCACGACCATACCAAAATTGTTCAGTCATGTCTGTGTTTTTTTTTTTTTTACTTTTCCATTTTCTACATTAATTTAAAATAAAAAATAAAATATTAAGTATCCTATAGTTTATCGTAACTAATACGTTCGGTAAGAGAAATAATTCATATCAAATAACATATGATTTAATCCTATGCTACAAGAAAAAATAAAATAAAAAAATAAAATATCATTTATCCTAATATTTCCAGTACCCAAAAATAATTACAATTAAATTAAATATATACAACACAAATATTGAATCAAATATTAAAATCAATTTATAAAACTAATTCATTTAAGAAAAATAACTCATATTGAGTAATGAGGTAGGATCCTTTGACACCGGTGTCAAATTCAAATCTGACACCCCATCTAATAGCCGTTAGATCAAAAAAGATCAACGGTATCACATGTTTAGAAATCACAGTCGTTGATCTTTTTTTATCTAATGGCTCTCAAATGAGGTGTCAAATTTAAAATTTGACACCAATGTCAAAGGATCCTACCTCTTGAATAATTCTAAAATATTGAACAATTATATATATATATATATACACCCAAATATAGTCCCGGTAAATTATAGGATAAAAAAAAACAAATGCAAAGAACTATAAAAAATACACCAAAATGACATAGTTTAATTAAATATGACAAACACTTAACCATATATATATATATATATATATATATATATATATATATATATATATATATATATATATATATATATATATATATGGGAGGGTTCTTTTGACTCCAGAGTGAGATTTTTAAGTCTTACTCCTCATCTCATCCGTTGATGGACGGAAATCAACGGTTGTCATTTATATATTTGGGAAAAGTATTTGTTATTTTAAATGACTTAAATTTATGTCGTTTCAAGGAAAATAAAGATGGAGAAGATCTTCTTGCGGAGGAGTGATCAGAAATAGTGATGGAGTTTGGCTTGGCGGTTTTTCTAAGGGGTTAGGGTATGGTACTGTTCTTCGGGCTGAACTCTGGGGTGCATATATGGGTCTTCAGTTGGCTTGGGAGAGTTCTTACAAAAATATTTATCTTGAAGGAGACTCTACATATGCTTTGCAATTGTGAAGAAGGGCATCCTTTGTTGCTTTTAGTTCAAAAAATTAAGGAGCTTCTTAGTTGGCCTTGGTTGGTCCGAGTTCAACATGTTCTGAGGGAAGGTAACCAAGTTGCTGATTGGCTTGCGAAAAATCATAGCATGCTTGAAGGGGAACTGCAGACGTTTACTAATCCACCGATGGGATGTAGTTTACTTGTTCGTAATGATCAGAGGGGGTAGCCTACCCCAGATTTGCCTAATTTGTTTCTTGTTTTGTCTTTTATTTTTTGATGTATCTAAAAAAAAAGATAATTTTTTTATTTGAATTTTAAATTAAGAAAACACTTTCTCTCCTATGATTTCCATTTGTTGTGTCTATCTCTCTCATAAAATGACATAACTTAAGTAATTTAAAGTGACAACATAAAACCCTCTATATACGGTAAAATCGTTTATGCAGCCTCTTTAGAACGACAGATGTATGATTATGATTCCCCATATTTAATATTTTCATCCTTTGTATGGTTATGATTCCCCACATTTAATGCTTTCAATAATATATATGGCAAGTATTTGATTGTTGCACATATAAATATATAAACCCCTATATATAGGGGTAAATATTTCTACAGCCGCTATAGATAACGTTATCTACAGCTACCCAAAAATTATGTCATTTTGATTAATGAAAGGTATTTATGTAATTTTAGATGAATTAATGAAGGGTGTTTCAGTAAAATGTATATAATAAAAAAATAAAAAAATTACACAAATATCAATCATTAATTCACCTAAAAATACATAAACACCTTTCATTAAATAAAACGATATAGTTTTTAGGGTAACTGTAGATAACCTTATCTAAAGTGATTATAGAAATGTTTTTTCCAATTTTAGTTTAATGACTCCTTGAACCGGTTGTATATATAGGTAAAATCATTTCTGCCGCCGCTTTACGTACAGCAACAAATGATTCCCCACATTTAATGCTTTCAAGTATATATATGGCAAGTATTTAATTGCTACACATACATTAGCTGCAGAAATATAAATCCCATATATATATATATATATATATATATATATATATTTGAGCACTCGTTGTGCTTTATTGCTTAACTTACTTTTGTTTTGGTAAATTTTTTGTGTTTTTTATTTCTTGTTTTCTCTCGACATTGACTATACCGCAAAAAAAAAATTATTGTACTGAATTTTTTTTTTCAATTTATTTAGAAATTTATCTAAAAAATTGTTTATGAATTGACATATCGTATGTGGGAAAAGTATTTGTCATTTTAAATGACATAAATTTTTTTCATTTGAAGTGTGAGATAGATACAAGACAAAAAATTTGTTTATAATTTAAATTAAAAAAAAAAACCAACTGACGCTAGTGTCAAATTTAAAGTTTGACAACTCATCTTAGAGTCATTAGATAAAAAAAAGATCAACAACTCTGATTTTGTAGGCATATGACATCATTGATCTTTTTTTAATGATTCTCAATGATAAAAAAAATATCAACAATATATATATATATATATATATATATATATATATATATATATATGATCTTTTTTTATTTAATTACGTCGTTTTGATTAATGAAGGGTGTTTATGTAATTTTAGGTGAATTAATGAAGGGTGTTTTTGTAATTTTATTTATTTTTATATATATATATATATATATTCATAAAATTACATAAACACCCTTAATTAATCAAAATGTAGCAATCAAATAGTTGCCATATATATATATATATATATATGCAGCAATCAAATAGTTGCCAAATATATACTTGAAAGCATTAAATGTGGGGAATCATGATCATAAAAAGGATGAAAACATTAAATGTGGGGAATCATAACCGTACATGTGTCATTTTTGTACGTAAAGCGGCTGCAAAAATGATTTTAACTATATATACATATGAAAAACGTTTCTTAAGCAGTTTGAGATAAGTTTTCTTAAGCAACTTGAGATAAGTTTATATTCGTCTACCTCAAAACTACGTCGTTTTATTTATTTATTTCCTTATTTTAATTGATTCACCTTTTAATGGTTATAATTTCCTTTTTATCTCTCTTCCTTTATCACCATTGATGTATCTTTGTATGGTTATGATTTAGTAGTAGGAGATAAAATTATCTCAAGCAATTTGAGAAACTATAAGCCCTATATATATATATATATATATATATATATATATATATATATATATATATAAAAATATTTTTTATCATATACATTTTATTGAAGTACACTTCATTAATTATGCTAAAATTACAGAAACACCTTCATTAATCAAAATGACGTAATTTTGGGTGTAGCTGTAGATAACCTTATCTAAAGTGGCTGTATAAATATTTACCTCATATATATATATATATATATATGGGTTAGTATCATTAACCGTTGATTTTCGTCAATCTAACGATTAAAATTTATTGGATCATATTTATTAATTAATTATTTATTTTTAATAAATCTTAACCTTTAAATTGGCGAAAATCAACGGTTCAGATATAGTAATAAAAAGTAGTAAGAAGGAGAGGTGGTAAGTATAATCTCTTCCCTACATAAAACACACCGAAATGTTATAAGCGGGCACGCTTGCAAGGCACGTGCGGTCATAGTTAGTTGTAGTTCAAGTCCTGAATCTGATCCAATACAGAAGCTCCGCGCGTGCCACAACCTTTCGGTCTTCTTCCTTCATTTCCAAGCAGAAAACCTACAAACCCTAACCCTAATTCTACTTCCAATCATGGCTACCGATGCCCATGACTCTCGTCGCAAGCATCACCGATCATCCTCTCCGGAGGACGTCGAGAGATCCTCGAAGCGCCACAAGCATCGCCACCATAGCCACCGCCACCGCCACGGGAGCAAAAAACGCGAAGAAGAGATTGAATACGATGGCGGAACACTTGCTGCGGTTCCTTCTCCAACTCCCACTCCTAATCCTGGTCCGCTCAGCCGTCTCCCTGACGACGATGTGGAAGAGGGAGAGATTCTCGACGACGTGGCCCTCGACGGTGAGGTTAGAAAAAGGATGACGGAATCTGATGTCGAACCTGGTAAAATCGAGGTGACAGGAGATCGACATTTTCGATCTGATAAGAAAATTCCGGTATGTTACATTCGAATTCGTTTATTTATTTTAATTTTTACGTGTTCCTACATGTGACATCTGTTTGGTTGCTGAGAAAGCAGAGACCATTGGAATGGATTTCAAAGAAGTTTTTGCTTTCTTAATCGTGTTGTTTTCATTGCGAAATTCTTTTATTCATCTCCTAGTATTAGGTGTTTCGGTGTATCTCACTTCCTCTCGGTGACCAAACAGAGCACTGTGATCTTGTATTTTCGGACTGTATAATGAATTTTTTTATTCGTGATAGCTTGGTAGAGTACCCTGTCAGTGTCTCATAGATATGTAAGAACCTGGTTGCACTACTCGAACATGAGTGAATTGCAAAAGAAGTCTCTCTAGGCGTTTCAGTGAAGACTGGTGGCTTACAGTTAATTTGTAAGAGCTGGTTACGTGTTTTTTAGATTTATTTTTTGCCTATGGATTGTTTTAAATGCATTGTTTAATTTATTTAGCATAATCAAGTATTGTAATATTAAACATTTGCACTCAGTTACTTCTTTGTGCTGGGCAGGGACTTCTCACTAAAAATTCAAAAACTAGAAGCGAGGACATTAGCAATGATAAATTTATTAGTCCAGCATTGGATGCAGAAGAAGGGACATGGCGTCAGAGCCACCTTGGTCATGAAGTTCATGAAGATGATGGTTCTCCTAATCATTTAAGTGCTGAGACTCAAGATGGAATGGATGCTAGAGCTAGTACAGATGGTGTGGACAATGGGTATTTGGCTCGAAAATCTTCCAAAGGGGATAAGAGGCAGAATGGGGAACTTGGACATTTTAAAGGAAATGAGAAACTAAAAGGTGACTATGACTACGAAGGACCGGAAGCTAATGGAATGAAAGTAAATTGCCATAGGAATTCATCTTCTGAAAGTGGGGGAGAAAAATATAGAATGTCTGGAAGTTCACCTTCTCATGATAGACATAGAAGTCGGTCAAGATCAACTGGTCATACTAGGGACAGGTCTCGTTCCCGTGGCATAGTAGAAGAATATGCTCATTCCAAGAGAAGGCAAGCTGGGGAAAAAGGATCCCATTATTATACTGGAAGACATAAGACTGACTATGATCTTGATGAGGAAAAAGGATCCCACAATTTGAACTACGTAAACCTGAGCCAGAGCCAAAAACCTTTCAAAACTTGACAATGAATTCTTGGTCAGAGGCAAGTGTATCAGTAAGGGCGCGTTTGGCACCGTCAACGTCGCTCTTCGCAAATTCGACAATCGGGTATTCGCAGTGAAGTCCGTGGATCTCAAAATGGGTCACCCGTGTCAGCTCGATGCTTTAGAGCACGAGATTCGGATCCACCAGCGCATTTCTTCGCCGCACATGGCGGCCTTCCTCGGTGACGATGCCGCCTGCAAACACCGGAATCTTCATATGGAGTACTTGCCATGTGGAACACTTGCTGACATGGACGCTAATGTGGACGAGAGCTTGGTGAGGGGGTTACACGTGGTGCTTGGTGAGCGCGCTTCAGCACGCGCACTCAAACGAAGTCGTTCACTGTGACTTTAAGGGGAAGAATGTCCTCGTCGGATTTAATGAATGCAAGCTCGCCGACTTCGGATCGGCGGTGGAATTTCCCGGCGAATGGTTTCCGGCGGTGTCACCTCGCGGGACCCCGCTGTGGATGGCGCCGGAGGTGATTCGCCTGGAATACCAGGGGTCGGAGTCTGACGTGTGGTCGTTGGGATGCACGGTGATCGAGATGCTCATCGAAAAACTGGCGTGGGAAGGAAACACCGTTCACACGCTGAGACGAATCGGTTACTCTATCGAGTTGTCGGAGTTTCCACCGCCGCCACGGTTCCCTCAGACACTTCTCGAGGAAATCACGACCGAGTTCCGAGAACCGAGTCGGAAACTCCGGCAACTCGGTAGAGTAACCGATTCGTCTCAGCGTGTCAACGGTGTTTTCTTCCCACGCCTGTTTTCCGGTGAGCATCTCAATCACCGTGCATCCCAATGACCACACGTCAGACTCTGGCCCCTGGTATTCCAGGCGAATCACCTCCGGCGCCATCCACAGCGGGGTCCCGCGAGGTGACACCGCCGGAAACCATTCGCCGGGAAATTCCACCGCCGATCTGAAGTCGGCGAGCTTGCATTCATTAAATCCGACGAGGACATTCTTCCCCTTAAAGTCACGGTGAACGACTTCGTTTGAGTGCACGTGCTGACGCGCGCTCACCACGTGTAACCCCTCACCAAGCTCTCGTCCACATTAGCGTCCATGTCAGCGAGTGTTCCACATGGCAAGTACTCCATATAAAGGTTCCGGTGTTTGCAGGCGGCATCGTCACCGAGGAAGGCCGCCATGTGCGGCGAAGAAATGCGCTGGTGGATCCGAATCTCGTTCTCTAAAGCTTCGAGCTGACACGGGTGACCCGTTTTGAGATCCATGAACTTCACCGCGAATATCCGATTGTCGAATTTGCGAAGAGCGCCATTGACGGTGCAAAACGCGCCCTTACCGATGCCTCTGACCCAAGAATTCATTGTCAAGTTTTAAAAGATTTTTGGCTCAGGTTTACGTAGTTCAAATTGTCTGCGTGTTTTTTATGATGGCTCAATTGAGTGGTGTATCACTATATATATATATATATAATGGGTGTTTGGTCTTATGTTCCATCTTTTAGTTTTTGGGATAGGATATTGTAACAATCAAATAATGTTATTATCATATCTTAACCTTTTATTTCCGCCAATCAATGGTTATCATTTTTCAAATCAAATTCATTAATTAATTATTAATTCGCAATAAATGATAACTGTTGATTGGCAGAAATTAACGATTAAGATATAGTAGTAACATTATTTGGTTGTTACAATATCCTATCATTTCATTTTTCTTTTTCTTTTTTTCTCTTTGGTCCAATGTGGAATTTTATGAAACTCGATAATTACCAAAACGGTGGTCGTAGAAAATAGCGAAGTTATTGATGTATTTGGATATTGGTTTTTTAATCCTCATCCATTTGGTTTTTTATATATATATATAAATAAGAAATAGCACATAATCTAATACAATCTATCCAAATTTCTGGTCACTCGATCAATCCTGATAGCTTCTTATCCATTTGATTTAACTTTACCCTAAATAATAGCACATTATTGGAGGTTATTTGAATTTTGAATTTAATGTAATATTAGATGATTGTGTTTTGTATTTAATAGGAACTGATTGTGTTTTGTATTTAATAGAGTTGATTGTGATATAAGCAGTGATCTCAAATCCAGAGGTTAAGCGTACTCTGGTAACTTTACGTGTTTAGTATTTAATAGGAGCTGATTGCATTTTATTAGGGTTGTTATTTTACGAGTTCGTTACAAATTGTCATCAATTCAAATTTATTTGTAATTTGTAATTCTGAGTTTATTTATGGGCTAACATTTCAATGAATGAGCAAAGATTGTACATATCAATTTTTATCTCACCTTAAGTGGATGTATTGGATTAGAATTTTAAAATACCTTTTTAAGATAATTTTTTTGTGGATTTTAAAAGACTATTTAAATTTTGAGGAAATTTAAAAAAATTTAATTTTTTTTACAATCAAGATTTCATAAGATTGGATTTTAAAGGATTTTAATATAATTTATAAGATTTGAAAGGACAATATGGATTTATAAGATTTTAAAAAATAATATGAATTTTAACACACATTTAAATTTACAATTTTAATAAAAAAAATACAAACAAATGCAATGATATTAATAAAAAAAATAAAACCTAATATAATTTTCTCTATAATTTTTAATAAACATTCAAAATTTCTAAGCAACAACTCTCCACTAGGCATGTTCGTGGTCTGGATTGGATCGGTTTTGGAAGCAAGAATCATCCAATCCGATCTCTTCGGTTTGATCATGTAATCATCCAATCGGTTTGGATTTTTTTTAAATTCGATCCGATCCAATCCAATTTTTTTTCAGTTTGGATTGGATCAGTTTTCGGTTTTTTGATAATCCTAAATTTGTTTCATAATTATTGTGCAAATATCTTTTGTATATATTGGCTTTATAAAAAAAAATTATTTAGAAATACAACAGCATCAATAAACAATAATATATATATATATATATATATATATATATATATATATATATATATATATATATATATATATATATATAGGGGTAGGATCCCGGTGTGTCAAACTTTAAAATTTGACACCAAATCTTAACCGTTGATTTCCGACAATCAACAGTTATCATTTATTGGGAATTAATATTAATTAATGAGTTTGATTCCAAATAAATGATAACCGTTGATTGGCGGAAATCAACGGTTGAGATTTGGTGTCAAATCTCAAAGTTTGACACCGGTGTCAAATGATCATATCCCATATATATATATATATATATATATATATATATATATATATATATATATATTTTGCGATGAAATATGAAGCTCTACATAGACTAAATTTTGTTGATGAGATGTGACTAATGTTTTTTCTTGGGTTTAGTTGATGGGTTAATGAGTCTTGGGTTCAGAATTTTTTGGGATATGATAGGGGAAAGACCCAAGTAGGTAGAGAAAAATTAATATAATTGATTGGTTTTCATCAATCATCCGAAAATCGATTCAATCCAATTAAAATTTACGAATTTTTTTGGGTTTTCAGTTTTTCGATTTTCGATTTATTCGGTTATCGATTTTTCGGTTCGGTCACCGCGATTTGAATTGGTTTGGTTCAGTTGATGAACATCTCTACTCTCCACATCTGGGATGCACCGACACGCATTTTTTTAAAAAATTTGCGTGTCGGACACGTGTCCGACACAGACACGCTCGGACACGCGTCCGACACGCAGTCAACATTTGGGGACACGCGGTCAACTCTCTGACACGTTCTTCCGACACGCGGTCAACTTTTTCGGAACGCTAGGATAGGCTCGGACACGTTTTTTTTAATCTTAATTTTATTTTGTTAACTAAATATAAAAGAAATAATTTATAAATTATTTTTTTTGTTATGAAATTTGACATTAAAAATTAACAAAGTACGAAAAATTATTTATACTTATATTTATGTTATGGAATTTAAATATTTGATTGGTTATATGACTTATTATGGACTCTTATATGTATTAAATAAAAATTATATTATATATATTAAAAAATTTATTTAATATCAAAACGTGTCCCAACGTGTCGAAATATGACATTTTTTAGAATTAACGTGTCGGCGTACACACATATCTAAAGTTATACTGGTTTCCACACATTAGCATTTTTTTATGGGTTTTATGTTTATCATTTAACATAATATAACTTCACTTTCCTACACACACATTAGAGAGGTGGGGTCCACATGATTTTCTTTCTCTTTCATCATTTCACTTTCTCTCTCCCTTTTGATGTGAGAGTTGGAAACAACACTTACATTATGTTACATAACACTAATAAAACCCTTTTTTTATTCCTCCTTTTGGGTGTGAACCCAACTCATTAATGTCGAAAGGGAACTTTTTGGTACACCAGATCCAGTGATAAGGTTAGATCATATAAAATGTGGGGAAAATATATATCATTTTAAAGGATGTAAAGTTGTGTTATTTTAAGTCAGAAATAGATAGATAAAGGGAGAGAGAGTGGATAAAAAAATATAAAGGTGTGAGTCTCACCTCTTTGTGAGAGTGAAATGACATAAATTGTGTCATTTAAAACGACAAACAATTTTCCCATAAAATGTATTTATTTACTAATTTAATAGGAAACCACTGAAAACTCAAAAATTAGTTGTTGAACGAGAGAAAGAATGGAAGGTGGAAAAAGAAGCTGTGGCATTGGAATAGTTGTTTTGAGGAATTCAAAGAGATTTAAGTTTGATTAGATTTTGCAGTTAAAGATGGCAGGATGGATGGCTTACACAATTTTCAAAAGATAACATTGCATGTGTGGTCCGAAAAAACTCTCAAGAAGTAATACTTATATTTTATGGACATATTTTATTTTAAAAAAATCATACTTCTCATTGACCTTATGCCAATATTTAATTGATTTTAATTCATACGAATTAAAGAAGGTTTGGTTATCTCCAAAAAAAAAAAAAAAAAAAAGAAGGTTTGGTTAAGCTCACCAAAAAAAGATGAAGGTTTGGTTATGTCTACTTTATTTTGTATCAATTAGTTTATAATATATTTCAATAATATAAAATAATTTCAAACACTATAAATAACAGAAACAAAAACTATCTATCTTTTAAGTATATGTATTATATTTTAATAAAAATATGTAGCGAATTTATTAACCTATTAGTCATTCTTGGCCTTTTGATTTTGGTAAGAGTTTTTATCATATTTGGCAAATAAAGTGAAATATTTAATAGCACAAGGTGAGAAATGATGAATTAGTTGAAAGGGGATTTTACATAGCAAAAATTTTAAAATTAGTCTAAAGAAAGAAAGAAAAACTGAGCTGTTTTGAGAGCGGATTTGACATGGCTGAAATTTTGAAATTACAAGTTCAGAATTCTCAATTCATTTAACTAAAGTCTGTCAGGATAACACTAATTGAATGGTATATTTCATTGCTTTTATCATTGAGCGAGGATTTTAGTTTTGTGAAAAAGAATATGCACAAGATTAGTAATTTAACTATTTTTTTTTTTTTGGTCTTACATCACTTTATGGAACCAAAACGTTTTCATACATTATCAATAACTCACAACATCTCAGTTTCACTGATTACAATAGTTATGAAACTTATTTCTTAATCTCTAGCTTTTTTATTTTTGATCATTTGGTGTCCTTTCCTTTCCGTATAGATGAGTACCATCAATTTGAATCATTAGTTTGCAAAATTCAAATGCCTCACAATATTGTTTGAAAGTCCATAAACAACGTACAAATACACGATTTCAGGGAACCAACTGCCCCGCAACAAAACAATCATTTGTTTGAATATTGAAAAAGGAACATGGTGAAAAACGAAGCATATATTCACACCACCTGAGTAAATATGCATATGATTCCTCCCAATCACCATATAACATTGCCATGACTTTCTGCTTCGCATACCATGCCTTTCTATTTGAAACCATAAGAATGAGTTATCCTCTCCTGGACGAGCGCAATGGACACTGGAGGTTCCTTTTTTATCATCTCTGAATTACAAAAACTGGATATAAACATTAACAGAACAACAGGTATACCAACTTAAATTTTGAGGATCCTTTTAACAGAACAGCTGGATACCAACTTAACGTCAGAATCAAGTTGTCGATGATCTTGAGAAATATGGTCATTCAAGCAATTGTGATCCCCACCCCATTTTGTTACCTTCCAATTTTCACCATACGTTGATTTAATTACCCTAATCCTCCACGGGCAACCTTGGACATGCGTACAACATTTCATGCTTAATTTTGTGGGAGTGCTCTCAACCACAATTGCTTCTTGATGCTCCTTCGTAAGGTATCGCTTGATTGCCATCTGAGCCTCCTTTTTGGATGTAAATTGTTGGTTAACAAACA